>WEYU01000020.1:0-18637 GCA_011036685.1 Fusarium cf. nygamai | reverse complement strand
GCTTTCGATTAGTATGCTTACTTAAGCAAAATGTAAAGATTTAAGCAAGTTCTATATATTAAAGTTTTTTCTATAAACTTTAAATATTTCTTAATAAGGAAATATTAGTAGGAAAGTCACGTAACTACGGTCACGTAATGATTACATAATAAGGATTATGTATATCAGATTATTACCCCTTAGTTAGATAATTCATAATATACTATAAGAAACTCTATTTTCTTATTTAAGCTTTATAAGCCTACTAAAGCCTAGCGCCTTCTAAATTAGGTAAAAAGTATATCTTATTTTTCTCTGAATTTTAGCGGTTTTTATGATAGTCTTTTCATTATTATTAAGGCTACCCTGCTTTAGGAATTACAATGCCTACTCTTTTAGAGATCTATATAAGACCCAGGATTTCCCACTTAGGGAACTCCTTCTTCTATAGAGACTTATTAATTTTTCTATTATATAATATATATCATTAAATTCGGAAAAATTCGCTCTATTTAACAGACCCACTTTTATCTTATAAATCCTACCCTATGCCTTACTATTCCACAGTTTTGACTTTTTATCTATCTAATACCTCTTCTTCTACCTCTTCTATTACTATAGTATTATTTTTTTTTAAGTTTATATATTAGCCTTAAAAGGTATCTAAATATCTCTAAAGTCTAGTATAATTTAAATATTACTTACCTCCTAGGTAGTAAAGCTTTATTAAGTTAATATTATTAAGTTAGCTGCCTTAATTATAGCCTAAACCTAACTGCACTTAAGCTAGCTAGAGAGCCTTACTTTTTAGCTANTCTCTAAAGTCTAGTATAATTTAAATATTACTTACCTCCTAGGTAGTAAAGCTTTATTAAGTTAATATTATTAAGTTAGCTGCCTTAATTATAGCCTAAACCTAACTGCACTTAAGCTAGCTAGAGAGCCTTACTTTTTAGCTAGCTAGCCTAGATCTTCCTCCTGTAACCCACTTTAAAGATCTATTAATCCTTACAGCCACGCTTCAATTGTCTAACACACTTTAACAGTAAGTTATCTAACCTGCCTTCTAATCGCAGCCACTAATAGCATTATAGCTACCCTATTATAATGCTCTAAAGAAGCCTATAGCTATACTAATATAGTAAGGCGTATTAGATAGAAGGCTATAATATAAAGTATAAGATTAACTAAGCTATTATTAATAAAGAAGAGTATAATAAACTATATAATAAGGTAATAGAAATTAGATATATTTAAAAGCTTATAAATAATACTAACTATATTAAGCTAGTAGCCTTTAGTTATAAGATCCTCTTACTTATATATTACCTCTATTAGGGATACCTTCCTATTAAGAAGACTTTCTTTTTTAATAAGATAAAGGAACTNGTATAATAAACTATATAATAAGGTAATAGAAATTAGATATATTTAAAAGCTTATAAATAATACTAACTATATTAAGCTAGTAGCCTTTAGTTATAAGATCCTCTTACTTATATATTACCTCTATTAGGGATACCTTCCTATTAAGAAGACTTTCTTTTTTAATAAGATAAAGGAACTTAATAAGCTAAAAGGGAAGTTCTTTAAAGAGATAGCTTTAAGCTATAAAGAGCTAGTATTTATTAATACCTTTTAGGATAATATATATAATAAGTAGTTTAAGGCTATCTAGTTATAGGTCTAGTAAATACTAGAAAAGACTAAACTGTAACTACTAAAGAAGACTGAATTATAGTTACTATAAAGATAAGGAGGATAGTGTACTGTAAAATAGATAAAAGAGGGGTAATTATAGTATTCTATTAGAGGAAAAATGTATTAAGTTTTATATAGGTTTAGGAGCCTAAAGTTAAAGACTATTAGTATTAGCGGTAAAGGAAGGTAAAAGAGATTATACTATATAGTATATAATAATATTATAATTATAAAGACTAGCTAAATATTAGTATACTATTAGTATAAATAGGGGCTATTACTATAGTATATCCTATTACTTATAGTGAATTTATAGGCTATTTTATTCAAGCCNTTTATATAGGTTTAGGAGCCTAAAGTTAAAGACTATTAGTATTAGCGGTAAAGGAAGGTAAAAGAGATTATACTATATAGTATATAATAATATTATAATTATAAAGACTAGCTAAATATTAGTATACTATTAGTATAAATAGGGGCTATTACTATAGTATATCCTATTACTTATAGTGAATTTATAGGCTATTTTATTCAAGCCTTAATAATAATTAAGTTATAGAGATCCTTAAGGCCTAAGAGTATATAAATAAAGTTAATTATATTAAGTAAGTAGCTTTTAGTTATAAGATTCTTATAATTATATAGCTTTACTATAAGCTAGCTAATAGAGATTTCTTTAATATTAAAATAAAGGTACTTAATATATATAAAGCGAAATTACATAAAGGGATAGATCTAAAGGCTAAGGAAATAGAATTTATTATAGTTATTTATTTAAGTAGCTTATATAATAAGTAGCTTAAGGCTATTAGGTAATAGGCTAAAAGGTAATAAAGATTACTTTATAGTAATATATAGACTAGGCTAGTTATAATTATAAACTATAAGAGTGTAAAGATAAAGGGAATAGTATACTATAAAATCTAGGATAAAAGAGGGATAATTATAGTATTTTATTAAAGGAAAAATATATTAAGTTTTATATAAGTTTTAAGAGCCTAAAGTTAAAGACTATTAGTATTAGTAGTAACTAAAGGTAGAATTAATTATATTATATAATATATAATTAATTTATAATTATAAAGACTAGCTAAATATTAATATACTATTAATATAAATATATAATAGTTAGGGTTTCTAAACAGTAAACTAGTCTATATTAGGTTTATATTTATAGAATACATAGAGCATTATACTAAGTATATTAGGTTATTATATCTCTTAATAGTTAATAGTATAGGTTAGGCTTATTAAGGTAAAGAAGTGTTATTAATAGCTAGTAAGCTAAGTCCTATCTACTTATTAAGAAAGTATATATATATATTAGAGTAGCTTATAGGTATATAAGCTATACTTATAGTAAGTTATAAGTTAGATTATAAGCCTATTATAAGTTTAATAAAGTAGCTTATAATCTATTTAGAAAGGTATAGTATAAGTTATTACTAATTAGTAAAAGTTAGTAGGGTATATATAATATAAGCGCTATATTCTATTAGGTTATAATATAATCTCCTCCTTTTCTTTAGACTTATACTTAAGACCTACTTATTCTCCTGTTTTTTATATAACCCTAGTATATTTAAACTTAGACTTATAAATATTACTCCTATTTCTAATAAGATATTAGAATCCTAGGCTACCTATAATTATTATATATAAGCTATTTTAATTAAAAGTACTGGTTTTTTTATTATACCTTATAGTTATTATAAACTGTAAAAGCTAAAGNACTTATACTTAAGACCTACTTATTCTCCTGTTTTTTATATAACCCTAGTATATTTAAACTTAGACTTATAAATATTACTCCTATTTCTAATAAGATATTAGAATCCTAGGCTACCTATAATTATTATATATAAGCTATTTTAATTAAAAGTACTGGTTTTTTTATTATACCTTATAGTTATTATAAACTGTAAAAGCTAAAGTACTAGGCTTTACTTAGTTATAAATACTACTTTTAATATACCTATTATAGTTATAAATATAATAGTAAAGGTATTTTTAATTTAGAAGGTTAGTAATATTAGTATTTCTAATTTTACTTATTAACTTTAGTAGTTAACTATTTTATTACTAAGAAATATTATCTTAAATATAAAAAAGAGATAGCTAAGACTAAATTATTATAATTATAGTAATAAGTAAATAAATATTTAAGTTATTTAATATATCTTTATTATTAAAAGTGATAATTAAATGAGTGTAGTTCTAATATACTTTATTAGAATATAAAGACTTTAGATAATCTAGAATTAATAGAGAATATAGAGTCTTTTACTATAGTAAAGGCTTAGCTAGCTAGAGCTGTAGATATTATTAACTAGGATAAGGTTTTTTTTTCTTTTATTATTAGTAGAAATTCTTTAGGAGTTATTAAGTATTAATAAGGTGTTTTAGTAGTTTTTATATATTTTTGCTTTTAAGGTAGTTTTTTTATTTAATAAGGTATTCTATTTTCTTATTAACTGTCTTTATTTCTTTAATTACTTCTGCTTTACAGGCTTTAAGTCTATTAACTTCTATAGGTTTGTTTTTTATTCTAATTTATATTATTCCTTCTATTAATTTAAGAAGTAAAATATAAAAGATTAAATAGAGCCTAACCTTTAGTAGTAGGTTTAGTTTGTAATTATTTCTTAAGACCTTTTTAATAATCTTATAAGGTCTAATATACTTAAAGTTAAGCTTGTAATTTAGTTATTTTATAGTGATATTTTTAGTAAATAGGTAAATTATATCTCCTTTTAGAAAGGTGAGTCTTCTTACTCTCTTAAGGTTATAGTACTATTATATCTATTTTCTAATAAATTTAAGTTCTATTTAAAGTTTATTATATAAGTTCTTTAAATTATTACTTTTAAGTATTACTATTAGGTTAATTAATTTAGGTTATTATATATTTTAATATACTTTTAGTATAAATTTAAAGTTAGTATAGGCTAGTGTAAACTTTATATTTTTATTATATATAGTATTATAAGTAAGTTAGATATATAGTAGCTTTTTAACTTAATTATCTTACTTATAGTTAATATAATACTATAGGTATTATTTAATTACCTAGTTTATATATTCTATTTATCTATCTACTTAAGGTCTAAAGGCTATTATAAGCCTATAATTAAGTCTTAATAATACTATAAGTGCTTACTAAAACTTAGCTATAAATATTAATTTTCTATTTAAAAGGATTTCTTTAGGTAGTCTATATATATTAATAATATTCTTATAGAAGATATATATAAGTTCTTTTATATTTATATCTTCTTTATAAGGTAAGTAATATAAGAACTTTATAAGTTAGTTTACTATTATTATAATATTATTATAAAAGATTTTAGTTAAAGGTTTTTTAGATAATAGTAGTTTAGTAATAAAATCTATTATAATTAAACTTTATAGTTATTTTATTACTTTAAGTAGTTATAGTTTTTTATAAGGTTTATATTATTATATTTTTATTTTAATATAGGTATTATATTATCTAATTACCTTTTTTACTATCTATTTTACTACCTTATAGCTATATTATAGGAGTTATTTTAATATCTTTATAACTCCTTAATATTTATATATAAGGTATAAGTAAAATTCTTATATAAATTCTTCTAGTTTCCTTAAGATCTTTTTAGCTATAGTTACTTATATCTATCCTAGAGTTTATATTTATTAAGTAAATCTATATTCTCCCTTATTATTTTTCTTTAATACTTACTCTTTTATCTTTATAGTACTGGTATTATAGTCTAGTTATTAACTAATTATATTTACTTTCCTATTTTCTAACCCTTTTCTATAAATAATTATAAAGTTAAATTTATAGAAGTATTTTATATAATATAGTTATTATTAATTAAGTTTATATATTATAGTAAAGTAAGAAATATTCTAGTAATTCATATAGACTTTAATTTAATATTTACTCCCTATAAGGTAGTATTTAAACTCCTTAAAATAGTTAATAATTACTAAGAATTCTTTATTATAAATTAGGTAATTAAGTTCTATTTTATATAGCTTATATAAGTAGAATATAATAGGATATAGCTTTCTTATATTATTCTATTAACTAATTTATCTTCCTAAAGTAAAGTCTAATAAGTCTATCTTTAATTTGATTTCTTTTTCTAGATTAAATATAGTTAAGACTGGTTTATTAAGGATAGCTTCTTTAAGCTATATAAAGGCCTTTTAAGCCTTTCTATTTTATTTAAATAGTTTACTTTTCTTTATAAGTTCTATTAATAGTCTAGTGATTTTACTAAAGTCTTAAATAAAATATTAGTAATAGTTAGCTATCTTTAAGAAAGATTATATTTCTTTTATATTTTTAAGTTCTTTTTAATTTACTATTATTAAGATTTTCTTTAGTTTTATTTTAATTTTATTAGGTATAATAATATATCTTAAGAAGTTAATTTTTATAATATAGAAGTAACTCTTCTCTAGTTCTATTAATAGCTTAGTATCTTATAATGTTTTTAAGACCTTATAGATATATTCCTTATATTCTATTTTATTATTTAAGAAGATTAGTATATTATTTAAGTAATATATTATAAAGATATTAAGGTATTACTAAAATATATAATTAATTATCTATTAGAATATTATAGGTATATTAGTAAGACTAAAAGGCATTACTATATATTTAAATAATCTAAATTTAGTCCTAAATGCTATTTTCTATTTATCNGTAATATATTATAAAGATATTAAGGTATTACTAAAATATATAATTAATTATCTATTAGAATATTATAGGTATATTAGTAAGACTAAAAGGCATTACTATATATTTAAATAATCTAAATTTAGTCCTAAATGCTATTTTCTATTTATCTTTTTTTTCAATATAGATAAAGTTAACTCCTTTTAGGTCTAGAGCTATAAAGATCTCTTTACTTTATAACTAATCTTTAAGTTTTATAATAAGTAGAAGTAAGGTTTAGTTTTTAATAATATATATATTTACTAGTTAATAGTTAATAATTAGTCTATCCTTTCTATTTTTCTTTAATATAAAAAATATTAATACTATTAATAATAAGCTAGATTTTCTAATATAGCCTTTACTAAATATCTTATTAATATATTCCTTTTAAACTTATAGTTCCTTTTAGTTAAGTAAGTAAAGCTTTTAAAATAGTAAGTTTTTATCTATAAGGTTAATTTTATAGTCCTATTTACTATATTTAGGGATACTTNTTTAGTTAAGTAAGTAAAGCTTTTAAAATAGTAAGTTTTTATCTATAAGGTTAATTTTATAGTCCTATTTACTATATTTAGGGATACTTATATCTAGTTCTTTACTAAATAATTTATTATATATCTAGTATTTTTCTAGTATATTCTTTAATTAGTCCTAGCTAATTATTAGTTTATTATCTTTTCTTAAATCCTATTTTTAGAAAATACTAAGGATTTCCGTTTTCTATTATTAGCCTATTTTATACTTATATTATATTCCTTTTAGAGGTAGTGATTTCTATATATTATATATTCTACTACCTTTCTCTTTAGTTAGGATTTAAGATCTCTTATTATTTATTATAATTGTTTCTTTATTACTATTAGGGTTACTAAGAAATATAATCTAGCCTTTCTTCTAATTAATAAGTAGATTTTATTATTTAAGTTATAATATACCTAAGAGGATATTTATATCCTTTTTTAAAGGTATAATATTAAAAACTACTCCTTAATTCTTTCTTTTAATAAAGACCTTAAGGTAATTAATCTTTTAATTTATAATACTATTATTATAATTAAAAAGCTATCTTTTTATATTAACTAGTAAGTAAGGTAATAATTTCTGTTTTTATAGTAACTATAGCTTTATAACTATTTTTAGGTTAATAAAGTTTTTACTTATTCTATAATTAATTTAAGTATCTAGCTATCTTTCTTTAATCTAAACTTATAGTACTAGGCGATTTATTAAGTCTACTATATATAGTACTTTTAATATATTTATTAATCTAAGTTATTTTTATCTATTATCCTAGCTCTTTTATAGCTTAGTCTTTATAGAAAGTGTATTACTTTTCTTAAGTAGTTAAGGTAATACAGTTTATAATCCTTATTATTATATTTAGTTCTTATATAGTATTTATTATTATTAGACTTATTATCTTATAACTATTATTATAGTTAATATATAATTCTTCTTAATATATCCCTATATATCTATTTATAGTTACTATTATTATACCTTTCTTTATTAAGGTAGTTATTATTAAACTTATTATTAAATATTAGTTATTAGAAGTATTCCTTTAGTTTAGTATCTAGTTTTATAATTCCTTATCTAGAATATTTATTATTTAGGTATAGACTATTTACTTTCTATTATCCCTATAGCTTTTCTATATCCTTAAAGCTAGTATTATTAACTAATAGTTCTTTCTTTATATATATATACTTTCTTTAAGTTATTTTATTAAACTTCTTTTCTACTTCTTTAACTATATATTATAGTTATTAGATTCTATTAAGTAGATCTTTATTCTTCTAAATCTATTAGTAATATAATATATTAAATTATAGTTCTATTACTTTAAGGCTTTTATACTAAAGGTATACTAAATAACCTTTAGTTTCTCCTTTCTTATAAGGCTTATTATTTAATATACTTTATATTATTATTAGAAAGTAATTACTATTTAATTTTTCTTACTTATATTATTTATATTAATAATATCTATAAGATATCTAAGATATTTTATTATACTTTAGATATATTAGTGTTATTTATATCTTATCTTTAGTATTAAAGTCTAGCTCCTTATATAGGGGATTAAGTATATTATTAATATAGTAGGCTTTAATATAAATTATACTTATCCCTTTTATATCTATATGCTTTTATACTCCTTAAATATAAAAGTCTTCTTATATTTAAAAGATCTTTATTTTAAGTTTATTATACTCTAGTTAATATTTTTAGATCTATTTTTATATGATTTATTTATCTTTCTTATAGAGGTATTAGGTAGTGATTTTTACTGCTTTTCTTTAGTATCCTATAGATTAGGATTATTAGTATCTTTCTTATTAAAGACTATTCCTAGCTTTAACTTCCTCTTTTTAGGCTTTTTCCCTATTCTAGAGTATTCTAATTAGAATATTATTAAGAGCTTATAAGGTCTATCTTTATCTATTTATGTTATATAACGGTTGGGATTTCTAAACAGGTAAACTAGTCTGCACTAGGTTTATATTTATAGAATATATAGGGTATATAGACTAAGCAGTTAGTTATTATATCTCTTAATAGTTAATAGTACATATTAGGCTTATTAAGGTAAAGAAGTCTTATTAATAGCTAGTAAGCTAAGTTCTATCTAAGTACTAAATAAATATATATATATACTTAAATATATATATAAGGAATAATAAGCCTTATAGATAAGTTATTCCTGGGATACTATATTCCTAGGATACTATATTGCTTTATCTGGCATTCTAATATAATAAGCATGCCTTATTAGTTATTATAAGGTAAGTAGGTCTTTTAAGGCTAACGCCTAATATAAGTTTTTTATAGGGTATATATAATATAAAGACTAGGGTTATAATATAATCTCTCCTTTCTATTAGGTCTTGCCCTTAAGACCTATTATCTTAGCCTTCCTATTTTATCTTTCTAGTTAGTCTAACCTAAACCTTTTATTATTATACTATATAATATTTAACTATATATTTAAGCAGTCTTTTTATAAAACTTACTAAACTTATAAGGTTAATAAAGAACTTAAGTAAATTTATAAGGAATATAAGATTAAAGCATTTATTAATTCTATTTATAATTTTAGGGATAATACTAAGATACCTTATACTTATTATTTCTATAAAAATTAGAGATATATAATATCTCCTAATTCTAGCTATTATAAGTATTATATTTAGAATTATAAATCCTGCAATAATACTTATATTACTTCTTTTTATAAGTCTATTTATTATTATCTATTTATATATTATATTAACTTATTTAATAGTAATAACTCTAATAAAATAAAAAAAGAAATTAGAAAATAATAAAGATAAAGTAAATAAGGATCTACTTAAACTTTATAAAGAAATAGTAGCCTTATAATCTCGTCTAGCTACTACTACTAGTTATTTATTATAGATTTAGAAGATTAAGAATAAGGTAAGGGAGAAATGTTCTAAGGCTACTTATTAGGGTTTATAGGAGGTTAAGTAATAAGATAACCTATTATCTATATTAGATACTTATAAGGGTGCCTTACTTAAGGATCTCTAAGCTAATTATATTCTAAATAATATTAATTAGTTTACTTTTAGTTTAGGGGAAGATTTTTTTAAAGCTTCCCCCTTATTTAATTCTAGTAATACTTCTTTAAGAGCCGTTAGGCATTAATAAGGTATTTTATNGGAGGTTAAGTAATAAGATAACCTATTATCTATATTAGATACTTATAAGGGTGCCTTACTTAAGGATCTCTAAGCTAATTATATTCTAAATAATATTAATTAGTTTACTTTTAGTTTAGGGGAAGATTTTTTTAAAGCTTCCCCCTTATTTAATTCTAGTAATACTTCTTTAAGAGCCGTTAGGCATTAATAAGGTATTTTATTAGTTCCTATATATTTTCACTTTCTAGGTAGTTTTTCTATTTTACTAAGTATTCTTACTTACTATTCTTTATTTATATTCCTTTAATTACTTCTGCTTTATAGACCTCTAGTCTATTAATTTCTTTTAGTTTATTACCGGTCTTAATATAAATTATATTAGCTACTAATTTAAGTAGTATAATATAATAAATCTTATAGAGCCTGACTTTTATTAGTAGGTCTAGTTTATAATTATTCTTTAAGATCTTCCTGATAATCTTATAGAGTCTAATATACTTAAAATCGAGCTTATAGCTTAGTCTTTTTATAGTAATATTTTTAGTAGATAGGTATATTATATCTCCCTTTTTAAAGGTTAGTCTTTCTAACCTTTTAGGGTTATAGTACTGTTATATCTACTTTCTAATGTATTTAAGTTCTATTTAAAGTTTATTATATATATTCTTAAGGTCCTCGTTTTTAATAATAGCTATTAGGTTAATAATTTTAGTTTATTTTATATTATAGTATATATTTAGAATATAATTAAAGTTAGTATTAAATAGTATAAGCTTTATACTTTTATTATAAGTAGTATTATAGGCTAGTTAGGCATATAGTAACTTTTTAATTTAATTATTCTATTTATAATTAATATAGTACTATAGGTACTATTCTATTATCTAGTTTATCCGTTCTATCTATCTATCTACTTAAAGTCTAAATACTATTATAAGTCTATAATTAACTCCTATATAGGCTATTAATATTTACTAGAACTTACTAATAAATATTATACCTCTATCTATAAGAATTTCTTTTAGTAATCCTTACTTTCTTATTACCTTATTATAGAATATATAGGCTATAACCTCTATATCTATTACCTCTCTATAAGGTATATAGATTAAAAACTTTATAAGTCTTTTAACTATAACTATAATACTATTATAGAAGATTCTAGTTAAGGGTTCTTTTAATAGCGGTAGTTTAGTTATAAAGTCTATTATAATTAAACTCTATAATACTTTTATAACTTTAAGTAGTTATAATTCTCTGTAAGGTTTATATTATTATACCTTTACCCTAGTATAAATATTATATTACTTTATAACTTTTTCTATTAGATTCCTTATTACCTTATATCTATACTATAGAAGTCTTTTTTAGCGTTTTTATAACTCTTTAGTATCTATATACTAGATAGCTATAGAACTTTTATATAAATTCCTCTAGTTTTCCTAGGATTTCCTTAGTTACTATTTATATCTATCCTAGTATTTATATTTATTAAGTAAATCTGTATTTTCCTTTTTATTTAGTTCTAGTATTTACTCTTTTACTTTTATAGTACTAGTATTATAGTCTAGTCTTTAACTAATTATATCTACTCTCTTATTTTCTAATCCTTTCCTATAAAGAATTATAAAGTCAAATTTATATAGGTATTCTATATAATATAGTTATTATTAATTAAGCTTATATATTATAGTAAAGTAGAAAATATTTTAATAATCTATATATACTTTAATCTAATACTTACTTCTTATAAGATAGTATCTAAACTCTTTAAAATAGTTAATAATTATTAAGAATTCCTTATTATAGATTAGATAGTTAAGTTCTACTTTATATAGTTTATATAAGTAGAAGGTAATAGGGTGTAATCTTCTTATATTATCTTATTACCTAATCTATCCTCCTAAAGTAAAGTCTAATATATCTATCTTAAGTTCAATTTCTTTCTTTAGATTAAATATAGCTAATACTGGCTTACTAGTGATAGCCTCTTTAAGCTTTATAAAGGCTCCTTAAGCCTTATTATTCTATTTAAATGGTTTACCTTTCTTTATAAGTCCTATTAATAGATTAGTAATTTTACTAAAGTCCTAGATAAACTATTAGTAGTAGTTAGCTATTCTTAAGAAAGATTATACTTCCTTTATATTCTTAAGTTCCCTCTAATTTACTATTACTATAATTTTCTTTAATTCTATCTTAATTTTACCTAGTATAATAATATATTCTAAGAAGTCTATTTTAGTAATATAGAAGTAACTTTTCTCTAGTTCTACTAATAGTTTAATATCTTATAATATTTTTAAAACCTTATAAATATATTCTATATATTCTTCTTTATTATTTAAAAAGATTAGGATATTATCTAGGTAATATACTATAAAAATATTAAGGTACTATTAAAGTATACTATTAATTATTTACTAAAACGTTATAGGCATATTAGTAAGACTAAAAGGTATTACTATATATTTAAATAGTCTAAATTAGGTCTTAAATGCTATTTTCTATTTATTTCCTTTCTTAATATAGATAAGGTTATATACTCCCTTAAGGTCTAAAGCTATAAAGATTCTTTTACCTTATAACTAATCCTTAAGTTCTATAATAAGTAGAAGTAAGGTTTAGTCTTTAATAATATATATATTAACTGGTTAGTAGTTAATAATTAGTCTATCTTTTCTATTTTTCTTTAGTATAAAGAATATTAATAATACTAATATTAAGCTAGACTCCCTAATATAGCCTTTCTTTAGTATCTTATTAATATATTCCTTTTAAACTTATAGCTCTCTTTAGTTAAGTAAATAGAGCTTTTAGAATAGTAAGTTATTATCTATAAGGTTAATTTTATAGTCCTATTTACTATATTTAGGGACTCCTATTTCTAGTTTTTTATTAAGTAGTTTATTATATATCTAGTATTATTCTAGAATATTCTTAAGTTAGTCCTAGCTTAATTCTATATCTATTTTGTCCTTTTATAGATCTTATTCCCTAAGGATATCTAGGATTTCTTTTTTACTTTTTATACCTTTCTTATACTTATATTATACTTCTTTTAAAGGTAGTAAATGCTTTATCTTATACTTATCTATACTATCTTCTTTAGTTAGGGTTTAAGATTTCTTATTATTTATTATAATTATTTCCTTATTATTATTAAGGTTACTGGAAAATATAACCTAGCCTATCCTCTAATTAATAAGTGGATTTTTTTATATAAGCTATAATATACCTAGGATTATATATATATCCTCTCCTAAAGGTATAATATTAAAATCTACTTATTAATTTTATCTTTTAATAAAGACTTTAAGATAATTAGTTTCTTAGTTTATAATACTATTATTATAATTAAAAAGCTATCCTTTTACATTAACTAATAGGTAAGGTAATAATTTCTTCCTTTAAGGTAGTTATAGTTCTATAACTATTTTTAGGTTAATAAAGTTTCTCTTAGCTCTATAATCAATTTAAGCATTTAGCTATCTTTCCTTAATCTAAACTTATAGTACTAAGCTATTTATTAAGTCTGCTATATATAGTATTTCTAATATATTTATTAATCTAAGTCATTTTTATCTATAATATTAGCTTATCTATAGCTTAATTATAGATAGTATATAACTTTTCCTAATACATTCCTATAAGTCTTTTTATATTTACTATTATAATATTTACTATTATTAGTATAATTATTTATAAATTTATTATTAAATAACTATTTCTAGAACTATTCTTCTAATTCTTTATACTACTCTATAGGTATCTTAAGATAGGCTTTATATCTTTCTTTTTCTATCTTTTACTACTTATATAGTATTTTAATATTTTTAAAGTAGTATTTATAGTATTACTTAGGGTTTAAATATCCTTTAATATATTTATACTTACTAAGTTCTTATTATTTCTATATAAGTTCTATCTTATATCTAGTCTATTACTGCTATACTTTTTTCTATTTTTTAATAGGTTTTCCTCTAGTTATATATAGCCTTTTAAAGAACTTTACTATATCTTTAAGTTTATAGCTAGAAGGTATTAGTCTTAGAATTACCTATCCTAGTCTATCCTTATATAGACTTTTATAGTATCTCCCTATATATCCTTTCTTATTAATATAGATATACTCTCTTTTATTATTTCATTATATGGCTATCTGAAGATCTTCTTTATTATTTAGGTGTAGGCTATCTACTTCCTATTACCCTTATAGTTCCTCTATATTTTCTAAACTGGTATTATTAACTAATAGTTCTTTCTTTATATACTTTCCTTAAGTTATTTCTTTAAACTCTTTTTCTATTTCTTTAATTATTTACTATAATTACTTAATTCTATTAAGTANTTCCTATTACCCTTATAGTTCCTCTATATTTTCTAAACTGGTATTATTAACTAATAGTTCTTTCTTTATATACTTTCCTTAAGTTATTTCTTTAAACTCTTTTTCTATTTCTTTAATTATTTACTATAATTACTTAATTCTATTAAGTAGGTCTTTACTTTTCTAGATCTATTAGTAGTAAGGTATACTAAATTACAGTTCTACTACTCTAAGGTTTTTATACTAGAGGTATACTAAATAGCCTTCTATTTCTTCTTTCTTATAAGGCTTATTATTTAATATACCTTATATTATTACTAGAAAGTAGTTATTATCTAATTTTTCTTACTTATATTATTTATATTAATAGTATTAGCAGGATATTTAAGATATTTTACTATAGTCTAGATATATTAGTATTATTTATACTTTATCTTTATTATTAAAGTCTAGCTCTTTATATAGAGGGTTAAGTATATTATTAGTATAGTAGGCCTTAATATAGATTATACCTATCCCTTCTATATCTTTATATTCTTACACTCCTTAAATATAGAGGTCTTCTTATATTTAGTAGATTCTTATTCTAAACTTATTATACTCTAGTTAATAGTTTTCAATCTACTTTTATATAAGATATTTATCTTTCTTATAGAGATATTAGGTAGTGACTTTTGCTACCTTACCCCTATATCCTATAGATCAGGATTGTTAGTATCTTTATTATTAAATGTTATTTCTGGCTTTAATTTCCCTTTTTTAGGCTTCCTTTTTGTCCTAGAGTGTCATTCTAATTAGGATATTGTTAATAGTTTATAAGGCTTACTTCTATCTATCTATATTAGGGGTACTTAGGCTACCTTATCTTATTATTCCTAAGGTTTATATTTTTTTAAGTTTTTATTATTTCCTAAATTCTTTAAGCTTATTATTTCTAGCTTCTTCTCTTCTTTTTCGTTACGCCTAATAGATATGCTCTCGTTTCTTAGGGTCTTATATATACCTATAATAGTTCTTATTTTATATCTTATTCTATTAGTCTTTTTATTCTTCTTTAGTTACTAACTTATCTTTCTTTTATCCTAGACTGTAAGGTTCTGGCTCTAACTATATAACTCCTTGTTCTTAAATAATAAGTATATTATAGCTATTATATATTATTCTTAATATTTAGGTTTATATAGTTATTTAAGGGTCTTATTATTAAGTTAGTCCTAAAGTTTATTTACCTTAATTAGGGTCTTATAGCTTTTATAGTTTTAGGTATTATTATACTATATATCCTATCTAGTTATAGTTATAGTACTTATATTTAGATATATTTTATAGCTTATAGTTATTTTTTCTAGATTATATAGCTCCTAAGGATATAGGGCCTGCTTAGGTTCTATATAAGGTATCGCTTCGCTAGTTTCCTTATTATTATCTTTAGTTTTAAGAGTTACCCTAGTTATTATTTTATTACTAGTTTAGGTAATATAGGTTAAAATTATCGCCTTATTTATAATTTACTTTCTCTTTTTTATATTTATACTATTCTTTATTAATTTTAATTACTGTAGTAATATATATAGTTAGGTTATTAGGCCTGTTAGCTAGGTATAGTTTATCTTTAACTTCTTCTTTTAAGCTTTAGTAGTAGATTTCTATAAGGGATTTATTATCCTATTAAGTCTTAGTGGCTAGCTATTAAAACTTAGCTAAATATACTGTATATAACTTATATTACTTAAGTGTAAGTAATTTAGCTACTGCCTATTATTCTTTATTAACTACTTTAAAGTTATCTTTAAGTGCTTATTTAAAGTTATCTTAATCTATAAAGATATTTTAGGTATCTTAATCTTAGAGATTCTCTTTATTTTTAAGATAGTCTTTTATAATAGATTTAAACTAAGCTTTTATATCTCCCTAGATTAGTAGTATAGTAAATAGTAACTTCTTTATAGTAGTATCTAGCTTATTTAGGAATAGGTAAAAGTAGCCTTTTATTTAGGTTAGGAATAGGACTATATTAGTTACCTATCCTTTAAAGGGTTCTAGTTTAAGTAATTTAAGTGCCTCTTTAAGGTTATATCCTTAAGATTTATTATTACTATTATTAGTAAGCATAATATTCTACTGCTTATTAACCTGTACTTATAGAGTGTAAATAGTGTTATAAAGCTATTAAATCTTAGCTATTACTTCTATATTACTAGGAGGTACTTTAGTATAAGGAAGTACTAGTCTAGTATTAGTATTACTAGATATCTTAATAGTATAATATTACTTAGTTATTTAATATAATATATTCTAAATAAGAGCTATTAATATATAATAGTTAGGGTTTTTAAATAGGTAAACTAGTCTATACTAGGTTTATATTTATAAAATATATAGGGTATATAGATTAAGCAGTTAGTTATTATATCTTTTAATAGTTAATAGTATATATTAGGCTTATTAAAGTAAAGAAGTCTTATTAATAGCTAGTAAGCTAAGTTTTATCTAAGTGCTAAATAAATATATATATATACTTAAATATATATATAAGGAATAATAAGCCTTGCGGATGAGTTATTCCTGGGATACTGCATTCCTAGGACGCTACGTTCCTTTATCTGGCGTTTTAATATAATAAGCGTGCCTTATTAGTTATTATAGAGTAGGTAGGTCTTTTAAGGCTAACGCCTAATATGAGTTTTTTGTAGGGTANGTGCTAAATAAATATATATATATACTTAAATATATATATAAGGAATAATAAGCCTTGCGGATGAGTTATTCCTGGGATACTGCATTCCTAGGACGCTACGTTCCTTTATCTGGCGTTTTAATATAATAAGCGTGCCTTATTAGTTATTATAGAGTAGGTAGGTCTTTTAAGGCTAACGCCTAATATGAGTTTTTTGTAGGGTATACGTGACGTAAGGACTGGGGTCGTAACATGTTAGGGGTAACTAGACTGCCTTATCTTATTATTTCTAAGGTTTAAGCTCCTTTAAGTCTTATTAGTTCTTTATCTTTTTTCTTTTATCTCTTTTTATATTAAGTCTAATAGATATATTCCTGTTTTTTAGGGTCTGCTATATATTTATAGTAGTTTTTATTTTATATTTTATTTTATTAATTTCTCTGTTTTTTCTTAGTTACTGATTTATCCTTTTTATATCTTAGTCTATAGGCTTCTAGTTTAACTTAGATAACTCCTTTATTTTTAGTAAAATATAAATTATATTTACTTTATATTATACTTAATATTTAAGTTCTAATTACTATTTAAGGTTCTTTCTATTAAGTTAATCCTAAAGTTTACTTACTTTAGTTTAGGTCTTATAGCTTTTATAGTTCTAGGTATTATTATACTATATATCTTATTTAGTTATAATTATAGTATTTACATTTAGATATATCTTATAGCTTATAGTTACTTTTTCTAGACTATATAGCTTTTAATAATATAGGACCTAGCTATATACTATATAAGGTATTATTTTATTAATTCCCTTATTAGTTCCTATAATTTTAAAAGTTACTTTAATTATTATTTTATTATTAATTAAAGTAATATAGGATAAAGTTATTACCCTGTCTATAGTTTACTTTCTCTCTTTTATATTTATATTATTATTTATCGATCTTAATTACTATAGTAATATATATAATTAGGTTATTAGGCCTATTAGCTAGGTATAGTTTATCTTTAACTTCTTCCTTTAAGCTTTAGTAGTAGATTTTTATAAGGGATTTATTATCTTATTAGGTCTTAGTAGCTAGTTATTAAAACTTAGCTAAATATACTATATATAATTTATATTATTTAAGTATAAGTAATTCGGCTGCTATTTATTATTTTTTATTAATTACTTTAAAATTATCTTTAAGTACTTATTTAAAGTTATTTTAATCTATAAAGATATTTTAGGTATTTAATCTTAAAGGTTTTTTTTATTTTTAAGATAGTCTCTTATAATAGGTTTAAATTAATCTTTAATATTTCTTTAAATTAATACTATAATAAATAGTAATTTCTTTATAATAGTGTCTAGCTTATTTAGGAATAGGTAAAAGTAGCCTTTTATTTAGGTTAGGAATAGGATAATATTAATTACCTGTCTTTTAAAGGGTTCTAGTTTAGGTAGTTTAAGTGCTTCTTTAAGGTCTCTTCCTTATAGTTTATTAGTATTATTATTAGTTAGTATAGTATTTTATTACTTATTAATTTATATCTATAAGATATAAATAGTATTA
>WEYU01000019.1:0-18672 GCA_011036685.1 Fusarium cf. nygamai | reverse complement strand
CGAGCATGTTGCCTTTCTTAGTCCTACATATCTTACTACCCCGCCCTGCTCGGCGCTAATCATCGACGGAATCGATAGCTTCCGAGGCTCACAGCATAATTCAGTGACAACTGCAGTGGTCCGGGTAGTCGCGGCCTGTTGTTTGTTATCTGTGAGGGGTGAAAATATGCAGCCGTTTCCCTTATCATCCATGCCGGCAGGGCCATGCAGCCAACAGTTGTATTTCGATGAATCATAGTGTGACTGCTCTTTTCTCAAGAAAAGGGAAAGGAGACAACATAGAAAGCACATCTACCCTACGCAAGAAATTGCCACTATACCGACTAACATTCGTCGTATTTGGTATGCATAACAGGGGTTTTTTCTACTGATATGCCGCATGCTGCTTCTTGAGCCTTGCTTGTTATCTCTTCTAATATGTTATTTTCTCGCAAACTGACATGCTTCCGTTCGTCCGGTGAGGCTGACGTGTCGCTTTAAGTTGATGTTGGTTAGTCGAGCTAACAACAACCTGCAGATAGAAGGCCTCATTATGGGGATTGCTAATTCTAAATCATTACCCACACTAATTAGAGAGCCTCCTAATGGTTTTATTTTCGCCGGGTCACCGGCAGGCTCCGCCGTCCGAGGTTTGGCTTGTTAGCTGTCATGGAGTAATGGGGTGATCTCTCAATAATCAAGGAAGCAAAATTTACCCTATTAGACCCTGTTCGGCCCTAGTTTCTGCAAACTAAGACTCGTGGCGCCCAGGACTCTTTAGGTAACTATTAAGATAGAAAATTATTATAAGCATATAACGTGTTTAATAAGCGAGTGTCACAGACAAGTAAGTGTTATAAAAATCCTAGCGCTTGACTTTATAATTACTATAAAAACCTTAAAAACTATCTAATTAGATAAAACTTCTTACTATACTCTTCCTTAGATATCTCTATTACTACCTAATAGGTCCTTATATTATACCTAGCCTTACTGTATATACTATAATGCTAACTACCTAGTTACGCTAACCTTCCTTAGCTATTATATTTTAATAATTCTACTACTACTTATATATTAATATCTATTTAATTAATTACTTATAATACTTCCTCTATAGTTATTACCTTTTCTTTCTATAATCTAGTCCTTTTTATCCTTTAGCGCTAGCTTAATATCTTATTTATATCTTAAAGATTTTAAAGCTTACTTTTTAATAAAATAACTTTATATATAACTGCCTTTATTACTTTAATATTTAACTTTAAAGCTTTAANTATATATTAATATCTATTTAATTAATTACTTATAATACTTCCTCTATAGTTATTACCTTTTCTTTCTATAATCTAGTCCTTTTTATCCTTTAGCGCTAGCTTAATATCTTATTTATATCTTAAAGATTTTAAAGCTTACTTTTTAATAAAATAACTTTATATATAACTGCCTTTATTACTTTAATATTTAACTTTAAAGCTTTAATTATTAACTTTAGGGAGCTGCTTTTATACCTTTTAATTTACTTTTTAAGGTATTTAGACTAAAATTAGACCTTATTTACTATCTTTAAAGTCTTTAAAACCTAAGGTATTAATAGTTAATTAACCTCCCTAAGGGGTATTAGAGTCTATAGCTATATATTAAGCTTTAAGATAATATTATCTAGGTTAAAAGGAATAAGCCTAGCTCCTTTAAAACCTCTCTTAATATTACTTTCTATAAAAGTAGCTTAAAAAGTAATATAAAAGGTAAAAAAGAACTTAGTCTTAGAAATATAAGTTATAGAGTATTTAATTAAACACTCTATTTCTTAACTATAAGCTTATTTTAGTACTATAAAGTACCTAATATTAAGAGGCTAAAGTAAGTAAGATATATAAGCTAGTATATAAAGTATTATAATCTTATTTTTCTTATAATATCTCTTAAAATCAGTTAAGTAGTAGCTTTTATAGCTATTAAAGATTAAAAGATAATAAGGACTAGTTAATTAGTTAGTTATAGATTAATTAAAGTACTTTAGCTACTTAAGACCTAGTTAGTTATTTATCTATCTATTTTAGCTTATTATAATAATCTAATTGCCTAAGAGGTTATATTTTTAATACTAATTTATAAGGTAATATTAGCCTATACTAATAATAAATAGTATAATTAATTAACCTTTTATATTAATTACCTAAATTATTATAATTTATTTATAATTTCTAAGCTATATTAATTTTAATCTTCCTTATCTTTTTAAGCCTATAACTACTATTCTAGCTATNTAATTGCCTAAGAGGTTATATTTTTAATACTAATTTATAAGGTAATATTAGCCTATACTAATAATAAATAGTATAATTAATTAACCTTTTATATTAATTACCTAAATTATTATAATTTATTTATAATTTCTAAGCTATATTAATTTTAATCTTCCTTATCTTTTTAAGCCTATAACTACTATTCTAGCTATTATAATGCCTATTATAAAGCCAGTCTTATTAAAGTCTTAGATATTATTTAATTAGATATTATACTTTACTACTATATTTTATATAAGCCTAAACTAGTTATAAATAATAGTTAGATCTTTATGTTTAGCTCTCTAATAGTTATATCTTTAAAATAAATATATCTTTAGCTCTAGTTATTACTTTATAAAGTTATAAGCCTAACGCTTACTAATAGGTAATATATTACAGTTAGCTAGTATAGAATTAGCTATTTTTTCTATAAAGTAAAGTTATATAAGAAATCCTTATAAATCTAGGTTAAGGAGGAATTAAACTATTATCTGTCCCTTTAAATTAATTAGTTTCTATAACTTTAGAATCTAGTTGTATTATAATTAAATGCCTTATTATCAGCGCTATAGCTTTATTCTCTTAACTTTATAGATCTTTATAGCATGTCTAATTATTAACTTTAGGTCATTTTAAAGGGCTTAAAGTATAAGAAGAATTCTAGCTTTATCTAATAATTAAGGTATATTTAGTAGTTAAGAAGTATTTAATTAGATAGAAATATTATAGAATAAGGGATTTTTATAATATATACTTATCTATAACGCATGCTTATTAACTACATTATATATTAATTTACTTTCTTAAAAACTAAAACTATTATAAAAAGAGTATAATATTAAGCTAATAGATTTTTAAGCTTTTTATATTAAGTTTAAAGAAGCTATTTAATAAATTATTAATAGACTTTAATAATATTTATATAGCAATTTACTAATAGCTTCTTTAGCATTTAGAAATAAGAGCTCTTTAGCTTTAAACTAATAACCTATAAGCCTATATATAGCAGCTGCCTTACTTCTTACTGCTTAACCCTATTTAATTCACTACGATTAATAATAACAGCAGTATTAATAATCTAACCTACCTTATCACTAAGGGTAATAACTAATTATTACCTCACCTTAATAGNCAATTTACTAATAGCTTCTTTAGCATTTAGAAATAAGAGCTCTTTAGCTTTAAACTAATAACCTATAAGCCTATATATAGCAGCTGCCTTACTTCTTACTGCTTAACCCTATTTAATTCACTACGATTAATAATAACAGCAGTATTAATAATCTAACCTACCTTATCACTAAGGGTAATAACTAATTATTACCTCACCTTAATAGAACCTTGATATCTTTATCTATCTAAAAGCTAGAGCTCTAACTAGAGCTTACAGTAAATACACAATTTAAACTTTAATTTCAGAAAGACTCAGTACTATTTTAAGTAAGATTTAATAAGTCTTTTAGGTTAAGATAGAATAAGCTATTTTAACTGCTAGTTATATTTAAGTATAAATAGTTATACTATTTATAAATTTAGTTTTTCTAGATTTTTAGCTACTTTATTTAAGAACTAAATTACTATAGGGTAAGTTATTTTTAGCCGTACAGTGCGCTGTTGCGTTCGCTTGTCTGTTGCGTTCGCTTATCGTGTACGTTATAGGCTTTCGGTTTATCTATCTCAATTGGTTGAAGGCCCTCTAAAGCAAAGAAAGTACAAGTTGGCCTGTATCAACAGGTTCGCTTACTTTCATTAGCCTGAAATTCCTGTCGTGGCGGCATTGGAGCCTTGTGCCGCCTCAAGAGATAGATTGCGTTAAACAAGAAAAACAAACATTTCTTANGTTCGCTTATCGTGTACGTTATAGGCTTTCGGTTTATCTATCTCAATTGGTTGAAGGCCCTCTAAAGCAAAGAAAGTACAAGTTGGCCTGTATCAACAGGTTCGCTTACTTTCATTAGCCTGAAATTCCTGTCGTGGCGGCATTGGAGCCTTGTGCCGCCTCAAGAGATAGATTGCGTTAAACAAGAAAAACAAACATTTCTTAGTGCCAAAGGATTGAGAATACTTTTTTCCCATGTGGTAGTGTGTGTTTTATCTCGTATATAGGGTCACACTGTGTCTAAACTTGTTCTTCCATTGTTTCTAGGCTAAAAGTCGTAGCAGGCCTTCTGGTCAATGAGATACACCAGCTTATTACAAAACTATTTACCCGTAAACCAGCTTACATTTTATATCTCCTCTATTATAACATATTAGCCTCTTCTTATAAATACTTATTTTATAAATCTTTATAGTAACCCGATTTTAATTGTTTTTACTAATAATATAATAGCTATTTATTACATTTAATCCTATTATACAGGTTTTTAAATTAAAGGCCTATAAACTAAATTTTAAATTAAAGGCAGAAAATAATCTATTAATTAGTCCAATAACCATCCTCTCCTAGAATCCTCTCTACTATTTAAATTGCCTTATATAGTTTATTATAATATTTATAGTAATTAAATTCTTATTCTAGATATCTTAAGAATATAGATCAGTATATCCCAGATTCTAGTTATTCTAATATATATAATTATATAATTCTATATCTAGATTATTTAACCCTCTAGATATAATTATCTTAGTAATTATTAAAATAAGCCTATATCCTTAAAGTCTTAATCTTAATATATAGGGTTTACTTATTAAAAGCTCTAAGGTCCTAGATAGCTTTAAGTAAAAGGCACTTAAAGGAGTTTATCATTTCCTTAGTATCCTATTATATATATACTTTATCAGAGTCCTATACTATATATAAATAGCAATATCTTACCTATAGCAAACTGCAATTAAGATAAGGTTATATTTCTTTAAGCTTATCTGTATATAAGCCTATAAGATTAGAAAGGTAATAACTTAACTATTTAAGACTAAAATAAAAGATATAGCTAAGAGCTTAAAAGAAGGTATAATAAAGCTATGATTTATATTAGATTTTAAATAATATACTATAATATCTAAGTATTTAAAGGCTAATATTAGGAAATCATTCCTAAAGGGTATATCTAAAAACATTTAAGGCAATATCTTAAATAACAGCCAGGTTTACTTTATTTAGCTCTTTAGCAAGTATATTAAAGGCTATCCTAAAGATTTACCTACTATTTTAAGGCTTATATACTTAGAAATAAAGAATAAAGCATTTAATTATATAATAAGTTTAAGTTACTTCTTAGAACTTAAATCAGGAACTGTTAGTCTATTATAAGTTAATAGTTACTAAGGTAAAAATTTCACATTTAAGACACATTACCTAGGACTAATAAAAGGAGGCCTTAGTATTATATAGTAAGTTATAAGGAAGACCGCTTAAACCAGATAGGACTCTTATAATATCTAGGTAACGATCTAAAAAACATATAATCTAATATATACCAAGCGGCCTCTCTTTATCTACAGTAAAGTACTAATATATAAATTATACTATTTACATTTTCAACAGAGGCTATCCTAGCTCTAAGTTAATATAATACACCTAATCACTAATATATTATTCTTAAAATAGAGTTAAGCGTTAGAAACGTTTCTTAGTAACTTTTATCGATATAGCCCCTTTTAAGCGACCTTATAGCGTTAGTCAAGGCACACCATACACCCTGGCAGCCCCTGTATGCAATGTGCCGCTATAAGTAGATTGTATCGCAAGTTATAAATTGTCTTCGGTGTATTTTCTTCTTCGAGGCATCGAGGATGCTGGTGATTGGATGAACATTACATCGGCTGCTCAAAATGCCGGAAGGGTCTTCAAAGGGGTTTCAAGTGACTTCCATATATAGTTGGGCTCTGAACTTTATCCTACAACAAAAGATAATGACTTAGAGGCTCGTGGGGTGGCATGCCGGAGGTTGGGTATACCCTGCACAACGCCAATACGATGGTGCTGGAAGTCCAGTGCGCCCCCCGCGTCTGGATGATATCATGTAGGACAACTGAGCCAATTACGATTCCTTCGTGTAAAGCTTGGAGAAACCGCTACTTCGGGTGCTTTCCTGAATTCCTGTAGACAGCCTGCTGTAGGCCAACTGCAACAGGTGCTGGAAGATGGGTGAGCGTCGAATTACTAATAAGACTGCCTAGAATGGGTGCATGCTTAACGTAATATCACCATTCGGAAAGGCCGATCTGATACATTAGGGTGCCGGAAGTTGGGTACGTGGTGGCTGTGGCGTTGGCGTCAATCTAGGCTAGAACCTACAACATGGCAACTGGCGTTTGTAGGATGCATCTAGGCGGCGGCTCGAAATATCCCGTTGTTGTGAATTCTTGCTAACTCTAGTATTAATCGTCGAGTATAAAAGTTGTATAATTCCCCAGTTGTTATCCGTAGTAGCCAGCGAGCCTTCATATCGACCCATCGACTAGTCGAGCACTTATGCTACGCACCTCATTGACCCCGTCCTCAAGTGAGTATGAATAGAAAGACTTCGATCCTTCCAATACCAGAGCTAAATATAATGCAGCTAGATCTGGCTAACATCATTTGTATTCGTTTTGTACCGCTTCGAATCCGCTGGCCGGTTTCTTTGATACTACCTACTCATCATAAGGCCTCCCACTCTTCAAGAAGGAATGTCAATGGGATAAATCAGACTTAGGGTATCATCTTCTACGAACAAAAATAACCCTTAGACTGTTTTATAGTCGCAATAGCGAGAATCGTCCCTTACTACTATCTTCTATCCTTCCTTCTCCCAGCTATCCAATCATTAGTTATATCTATTCCAGCGTGCCAAGCTACCTATATGAGTAGCACTACTATAATAGAAAGTTTCTGTAGCGTAACTACACCTGTCTTCGCAAGAACTCCTATAGCATAGTTTACCCCTATTTATTATAGCACTATTCTCAGACTAGGCACTCCTAGTAGTTAAGCAGCATACNTCTTCTATCCTTCCTTCTCCCAGCTATCCAATCATTAGTTATATCTATTCCAGCGTGCCAAGCTACCTATATGAGTAGCACTACTATAATAGAAAGTTTCTGTAGCGTAACTACACCTGTCTTCGCAAGAACTCCTATAGCATAGTTTACCCCTATTTATTATAGCACTATTCTCAGACTAGGCACTCCTAGTAGTTAAGCAGCATACAATGGCCTTTATTACATGCTTTCACCATAGGCGTGAAAAGTACCACTCTCCTTCTAAACCTTATATAGCTAATCGCCGTAGTTAAGATGCCCGTAATGCGGGTCAAAGATAGCTAGCTCAAAGCCTTCCTTAATCGGGGGTTAATAAGATCAACATTACACAAGTGGTGAAGATGCCTGATAAACAATATTCTGAAGCCTGGATCACCCGGCATTCTTTCGATTTCTGAGAGACTAGATGTAGCGCATTGCTGGGAGTACTAAATTTTCAATTTCGTCCAAATCGACCCAGTCGCTATCAGACATATTAAAACAACAATAAAGAAATATAATAATATTTAGACTAGTTAGTTATGCTTCCTAAAGAGCCTTAAGGCTAAGACCAAGGTTCAGTTTTTAATTAGTCTGATTAAGGCATAGTAGGGATAAGAGAGGGTTCAAGCTAAGGCTTATCCTAACTGCCAGAAGTAAGAATCAAAGGACTCTCTTTAAAGCTGTAATATCTAACTTAATAGTGCTTTACTCATTTAAATCTAAAATTCCACTTTCTATTTTTAACGTCGCTTAATGCGATACATAGCCTGCCTGAACGGGCCTAGAAAGCAAATTGCATAGCCTAGGAACTATTAAGAGACGATTTAACTCAAATCGCCTACTAAAATAGATAGTTTCGCTTAATTTTTAGAGTTATATCATTTAGAGCGAAGCTGAGTCGCTAATTAGGTAAAAATAACCCTAACCCTACACTTAGGGTTAGCTAGTATTAGCTTAGGGTTAGCATAATATAGAAGAAAGGGGACTTTAATTAATAGAGAATAATAAGACTGATTCTCTTTATTTTAATAATACTATTTAAATCCTGCCTAATATAGATAATTAAGGATTACGCCAGATTTATATTATACTATTATATATAGCTACTATTAGTAAGAAGAAAGAGGCTTTATTAAGTAGTAATAGAGGATATTATATAGCTTAATTATAACTATTAGATACTGATCTGCTGGCTATATTAAGTAGCTATTTAGTTAAGTGCTAGTATTAAGTTACACTTCTAATATAAGTATTAGCTAAAGGGCTAAGTACTTAAAGATATTAAAGACTACTACAGTATACTTAAACTATCTAACCTAAAGCTTACTATAACCCCTAAAGATAATAGTAAGGCAATTAAATAGCTTATTATTTTATATAGATATAGCTATAACACATACTAATATCTTACTATTATACTAGATAATATTATCTGCTACTAGAGAGAGGCAGGGCATAAAGTAGTAGAGGAGCGATAGACTAAGGTATAACTATAGATATAGATATAGGGAAGGAGTTATATACGCTACTAGATTGTTCAAGTTAATAGCAATAGTAACGGCTTATTTAATATAGGTAATATAACTAAGGCTAGAAGTTAAAGCGCTATAGATAAGCTTATTACTATAAGCTAGGCTTGATTAGAATAGGAAGATACTATATAACTATAAAAGGGTGACTTAAAGGAAGATATTAACTATAACTTACTATAGGTTAAGAGGCTAGGCTAGGTATAATACTTTAGCTCCCGGGACTTAATTAATATTTATAATATAGCCTAGTAGCTATAAGTAAGGGAAGTAATAGGCAGGTTAGCTAGAAAGTAAGAAGAAGATAAGGAGGTAGCTTATAAATAACTATTACTTAGGTAGCTTAGAGAAAGCTTTAATTATAAGGTAGAATATTACTACTAGTAACTTAATAGTATCTTAACTAAGATATTATAGTAGCTTAATAGCATTTTATTAATAACTTTAAGTAGTATACTGTTTAGTTATAAAGGTAAGGAAGAATTAATAAGCTAGTATAAGTCTATTAGTTACTTCTACTTAAGCTTTTACTAAAAGGTATATTATATTAGCTAGAAGGAAGCATTTAAATGCTAGGCTATTTACTTTATAGATAAGTAGTGGAGCTTATTAGGGGATATTACTAAAGAGCTTAAGAGTAATAGGGCCCTAAGCAGTTATAATAGTAGATTCTTTAGTAGTAGAGAAAGATAAGTTAAGGATAAAGAGGAGGAAGAAGATAAAGAAGATAAAGATAGGGATAAGGACAAGGATAAATATCAGGATAATAGTAAGCAGGAAAATAACAGTATAACTAGCCTGCTATAGGATACACTAGACTAAGCTATCTTCCGATTTATTATAGCTTTAATTAAAACTTATATTAGTAGAAATATATATATAAATTCGCTACTATACTTCTATACAGCACTTAGTATTAAGCCACGCCTGATGGGCTATATAGAGCCGCACTTATATACTGGTCTGCTAGCTGCTATAGTGTGGTGGGTCCGGCTATCCTAGCTGCGAGGCGAATATAGGTCTGAATTCAATAGAAAAGACATATAAATAAAAAGTGCGCTAATAAAGATAGGGACCTGAATTAATTGCCCCTAATGAATTCAGGTCGCTATTATAAAAAGTTAGAAAAAACGATATTTAAGATAATATATTAATTAATAACTACTAGTAAATATTGCATTTTAAACTTTAGCTATTATAGCCAAGTATTATAATATTACGATCAGTTTTAAATTTAGTTGATTGCGTTTAGTGTTATTAAAAGTAGATAGTAATTGGCAAATGATTTGCCCTAAGTTAGTCTATGTATTCCTATACGCTTAATAATGACTAAGAGAATAAGAGAAAATAAGTATAGAATAGCTATAAAGCAAGAGAATTCCAAAGGGTAGCTAAGTTATAATTAGAAATATAACTATATATTATATTAATATTATTACAGGCTATTAGCCGATAGAGGTTATTTATCTATAGTAATATATATAACTAAGTTAAGGTTAAGGTTTAAGCTATAGTAACTATAAAAGTAAGTATATTAATAAATTAAAATAATAATTAATAGTTATTAAAATAAAGTAACTAATAATAAACCTATTAGTATTTAATAGTTATAAGCTAATAGTATTAATTATAGATAATATAGGACTATTTATAAAACTACCTAAGTTTCTATTTATTATTTATAAAGTATATTATTATATATATACTAGGGAGCAAGTATAGTAGCATTTAAGGAGGCATTATAAGTCAGTATAGGCAGTAGAAAGAAGTAAGATTATAGTAATGATCTAATGCAACCCTAATATTATTAAGAAGCAGAGCGATTTAGTAATATAGCTATTACTATTACTAATAATTAATCCTATACTATTTATCTATCTACTAAGCTAAAAGATTAAATACAGTAAGGAAAGGTATTTATATATAGTTAGTATAATATAAAGTATATAAAAATATTACTAGGAAAAGTACTAATAGACTAATCCTTAAGGGAGGGGGGGAAGTGCCTAGAAGCGAGCTATAAAGGTATAATAGGTACTATAATATATTAGGGTCTAGTATTAATAGTTATTTAGTAATAGGCTAGGTAGTAGTTAGTTTAAGGTTAGGTTTAGTAGATAAGCTAGCTAAGTAATGCCTAAGGAGGTAGCTATTATTAACTAGATAAATTAGGCAATAGAGTAATAATACTAATTTAAAATAGAGGATAAGGAAAAATCAAAGTAGTTAATATAAGGATAGATACTAATATATAGTTAGAGTATATTAGGTAAGTAATATATTTAGAAGGATTTAACCTAGAAGTAATGCTATAGTTAACTAATCCGGTAAGTAAGTATAAGTATATATTACAGTTAATATAGGATAGTTTAATATAAGTAATAAGCTAAGTATATACTATAGCTATACTAGCGCAGGTTAGTAGCCAGGCATTATTTAAGGTATAGCGGAAAAAAGTAAATAAGAAGCTAAGGTAGCTATTTAATAATTAAATAGAGGATAATATATAGGCATATTATATAGCTATATAGACTAGATTGATTTATTATATATACTGTATTAAGGATATAGCGGATAAAGATAGGCCTAGGTATTGATTATTAAAGCGGTAGAGCGAGCTACTTAATAAGTTAAGTAAAATTATTAATATATATATTAATAATCTAGATATATATTTACTAGAAAAGGATTAGGTAAATAGGTTAATATTATAGGTTATAATAGTATTATTAGATTACTATTTAGTAGTAAGGGAGTATTATAGTACTATTATTAGTAGATTAATAATAATAGGTATCTAGAAGGATAGTAGTTAGATAGATATGTTAGATTATATACTTATATACTTTACTATTATTAAGATTGCCTATACTATAGTTATATATTAATTATATATAGAGAGATAGGTAGAAGTAGCCTGGTTAAAGTAGATTAAGATAGATAAGTAGNGTAGTAAGGGAGTATTATAGTACTATTATTAGTAGATTAATAATAATAGGTATCTAGAAGGATAGTAGTTAGATAGATATGTTAGATTATATACTTATATACTTTACTATTATTAAGATTGCCTATACTATAGTTATATATTAATTATATATAGAGAGATAGGTAGAAGTAGCCTGGTTAAAGTAGATTAAGATAGATAAGTAGTAGTAAGAGGATGGTTTATTAGATAAGAGAGAAGCCTAAGAACTATTAAGACGCGATTAGCCGGATATCGTCCACCAAAATGGATAATTTCGCTTAAAATTTAGACTTGAATCGAGTAACGTTAGATCGAGTCGCTAATTAGTTCAAAATAACCCTAACCTTACACTTAGGGTTAGCTAGCGGTAGCTTAGGGTTAGTGCGATGTAGAGGAAAGGGGACTTTAATTAATAGAGAAGAATAATAAGACTGCTTTTCTCTTTACTTTCTAATATCAAGATATAAGGGGCGATATTAAGTAGTAATAGAGGATATTATATAGCTTAATCAGGACTATTATATATTAATCTGCCGGCTATGTTAGGTAGCCGTTTGATCTGGCAGTAGTATTAAGTTATATTTTCGATGGCAGTATTAGCTTAAGGGCCAAGTGCTTAAGGATATCAAAAACTACTATAGCACGCTTAAGCTAGCTAACCTGAAGCTTACTGTAACCCCTAAGGATAATAGTTAGGTAATTTAATATCTTACTATCTTAAAGGGCTATAGCTGTAATATATACTGATCTCTTACTACTGTAAAAGATAATGCCGTCTGTTATTAGCGAGAGGCAGGGCATAGTATAGCAGTAGTAGCAGTAGTAGTAGAAGAGGTACGATAGACTGAGGTATAGCTATAGATATAGATAGGAGGAAAACATATATACTACTGGATCGTTTAAGATAATAGCGATAGTAATAGGCTGTCTGATATAGCTAATATAGCTAATAATATAAGTTAGAGCGCTATAGATAAGCTTATTACTATAAGTTAGGCTTGATTAGAATAGGAAGATACTGTATAACTATGAAAGGGTGACTTAAAGGAAGATATTAACTGTAACTTGCTATAGGTTAAGAGGCTAGGCTAGGTATAATACTTTGGCTCCTAGGACTTGATTAATATTTACGATATAGCCTAGTGGCTATAAGCAAGGGAAGTAATAGGCAGGTTAGCTAGAAGGCAAGAAGATAAGGAGGCAGCTTATAAATAACTGTTACTTAGGCGGCTTAGAGAGAGCTTTAATTATAAGGTGGAACGTTACTGCTAGCGACTTAATAGTATCCTAACCGAGNGGTATAATACTTTGGCTCCTAGGACTTGATTAATATTTACGATATAGCCTAGTGGCTATAAGCAAGGGAAGTAATAGGCAGGTTAGCTAGAAGGCAAGAAGATAAGGAGGCAGCTTATAAATAACTGTTACTTAGGCGGCTTAGAGAGAGCTTTAATTATAAGGTGGAACGTTACTGCTAGCGACTTAATAGTATCCTAACCGAGATATTACAGTAGCTTAATAGCATTTTATTAGTAACTCCAAGCAGTATGCCATTTAGTTATAAAGGTAAGGAAGAATTAATAAGCTAGTATAAGTCTATTAGTTACTGCTACTTAAGCTTCTGCTAGAAGGTATATTATATTAGCTAGAAGGAAGTATTTAAATGCTAGGCTATTTGCTTTATAGATAAGCAGTAGAGCTTATTAGGGGATATTACTAAAGAGCTTAAGAGTAATAAGGCCTGAAGCAGTCATAATAGTGGATTCTTTAGCGGTAGAGAGAGATAAGCTAAAGATAAAAAGGAGGAAGAAGATAAAAAAGATAAAGAAGATAAAGAAGATAAAGATAGGGATAAGGATAAGGATAAATATTAGGATAACGGCAAGCAGGAAAATAATAGTATAACTAGCCTGCTATAGGATACGCTAGACTGAGCTGTCTTCCGATTTATTATAGCTTTAATTAAAACTTATATTAGTAGAAATATATATATAAATTCACTACTATACTTCTATATAGTACTTAGTATTAAGCTACGCCTAATAGGCTATATAGAGCTGTACTTATATACCGGTCTGCTAGTTGCTATAGTGTGGTAGGTCTAGCTATTCTTTCTAGAGGCTATATTTAAGAATTAGCCGCTTAATCGGGATAAGGTCAGGGTTAAGGCTATACTTGTATTTAAAGAGCAGTATAGAGCGTGGATATATATAGGCACTTACACTATTATAAGTATAATCATCGGGTAGATGGCGTATAGAAAAGGGTATTAGCAGAAGATAGGGGGTTAGCTGTTAATATAATAGTCTAAGGATAGAGAGGGCTTATTTTATATAGGTAAGTATATCGATATTAAAGATTTTACCTGCACACTACGTAATAAGGTTATTAAGGCAGAGAAGCTACTAGATAAGCTATTTAGAAGGTTTTAGCACCTAGTTAGTAAGAAGATTAATATAAGGCGAATTGTAGATAATATAATATAGCTTAGGGCAGGTTAGTTATTTATAAGCAATCTAAAGAATAAGTAACTAGAGGCTAGACCGGCAAAGGTAATATAGCTAATAGAAGTATTAATATAGGATACTACAAGGGTCTGATAGAAGCGATAGTGTGTTAAGAGGTAGCTTTATAATTTAAAACTGCTATAAGAGACGCTACTTATACTTATATATATATAAGGTAGGCTTCTAGGAAGGGGGCCTAAAATCATAACGCTACGGCACTGTAACTTATAGCAGCTAATGTAGAACATATTTATACTAGATAGGCAAGTCATAATTATAACTAACTAAGATAAGATAAAGGTAATCTGTAATAACGGGCGAAAGGTAGTATGATTTATCCCTAACTGGATTAGGCGGATAATTATGGCATATATTGTATGGCTGCTTCTAATAGAGAGGGTACTATAATAAGAGTATTAACTTGCCGAGCTGCGTGGAGAGTAGCTAGAGTATATATAGAGGGATAGTTACTTGTCGGTATGGGAGACTGACTAGCTTAGCAGGTAGCTTAGCCGCGTAACGCAGGCTAGAATAGGGGTTAGATTAGGGGTAGGATAATACCAGGCGATCGTGATCGAGATGGGACAGAGGATCTGAGGGCTTGTGATAAAGTAGCTAGAAGGTAAGATAGATAATAAAGATGAGGATAATATCGAGATTAACTAGATTATAGGTAAGCCGGTTAACTGTAGATAAAGCTGGAATATTATGTGGGACTTGCAGTTAATATACAGAATATGTATTATAAGGCAGTACTATGCTATATATATTGGCTTCCTGGGTAAGCTGTAGCTAGAGATGATTGTAATATTTAAGGAGATTAGTAAGCTGTGGTATCAGTTTTTAGAGGAAAGTAGTAGTGTAGAAGAAGGGAAGGAGGCAAAGGCACTGAAATGTAAGCGGGATAGTTAGAAGACTGACAAGTAGTAGCAGTTAAGGGATAGTCTGACCCAGATAACTAGGAGTAGTAAGCAAAGAAAGATTACTTAAGAGGAGGAACTGGCTTAGAAGAGGAAGGAGATAAAGGAGATAAGAGAGGAGAAGGAGGAGAAGAAAAAGAAGAAGCTAGAGGATAAGATAAGGGATAGGCTATAAAAGCTACTTAGGCTGAAGGCGACTTAGCGATCTAATAAGCAAGCTAAGAGCATATAATTAATTATAACGCTTAAAGTAGATTAGACAGTAATTAATATACTACTAATAGGGGCTAGTAAGAGTATATTATTTACACTACTGGCTATAATATAGGATATAGGTATAAGTATTATAGTTATATTATTTATTATATTAATAGATAACTTAGTGATAAGAGTAATAGATATAGGGGTTAATTATATCTAATATAGGTCATTAATAAATTCAGGATAAGAGGGTATATAGAGGGTAGTATAGTTAATTGTTATTAGTGCTAATATTATATTAAGTGCTGAGTTTTATAGATATATTAATGGGCTATTATGTATAGGGCTGCTATAGCGGATATTTATAGATAAATATTATACTGTAATTATAGATATTAGCTACTGGGCTAAGCTTGGCGAGCTTGTAGGGTTATGCTGGTTTGGCTGCCTGTTAGTGCTGCTTACGGTAATGCTGCCTGTTATGCTAGAAGATTGGTTTTATAGTGAGATATTAGTAAGGTTAGTAATTGTAATGTAGGATTAGATAGTTAAGCTAAACTACTGCTATAAGGTTTAGTAAGTTAAGGCCAGGTATAATACTATTAAGGATTATACAATCGAGGTGATTAAGTAGCTAGATCAAGATATAATAGGCTATTAGAAGGGGGTTATATACTGCTGATCTAAGAGTTAATGCAAGGCGATCGCTAACGAGATCAGCTGCAGGTTTTATTACAGCGGTATAAGCGAACAGGACTATTATAAGGCGTGGATAGTATAGGTAGAGGGCTGTAATATAAGCTAATGGATTGTAGTAATAACTAGGTTAGGTATAGGCATTGATATTAAGGGGATTGTGGCTATTATTTATATAGAGAAGCTGTATAGGCTTGTTGACTTTATGTAGTAGATTGGCCGAGGAGGGCGTTAGGTAGGCGAGGTAGTGCGGTCTGTTATTATATATAATAGATAGCTATAATAAGAGGATTAGTACTGAAGCTTTATAGATAATATTAATTAGGTATAGATAGAAGCGTTTGTATTAACGCTGGGATATTAAAGGGCCGTAATATTAGCGTTTATAGACAGGGTAGCAGGTGAAATATATAAGGATATAGATAGGGCTACGCTTTATAATTGATATGATCTGCTTTAAGAGGATAATAATAGTAGTGAGGGTATAGGTAGGGCCGAGGAGGTAATTAAAGTAGAGAGTAATGGGGAGAGTGATAGGGGGAGTGATAGGGAGAGTAATAGGGAGAGTAATAGAGAGAGTGATAGGGAGAGTGATAGAGAGGGAGAGACTAAAGGGGAGACTAATAGAGAGGTTAGTTAGGATAAGGAGGGCGAGGGCGAGAGTAGTAAGATAAGGAAGGGTGGGAAGATTTAGAATGCATTTAGTAAGGAAGAGGGTATATAGATTAGAACGCTTTTCTAGTAGCTAGATAATATTATAGAGGAGTGTCTGGTGTATTACATCTAATATTATTAGAAGGGACTAGAGCTAGGGAAGGTCCCTAATTAGCCGCGGTATAAGAAGGCCGGGCAGTAGTGTAAAATAGTAGTAGAGGAAGGGTATAATATTATATATAGGGAGATCAGGTTTAAGGAGCTTATATGTTATTATATATATAAGCTGCCGTTAGACTGGTATAAGGAAACCCAGGATAAAGAGGGTAAATGTATATATAAGGATAAGCTGCTGCCGATAGTGTTACTAGGACTAAGGAGCTGGTGAGTAAGAGAGATAGCAAGGGCTGAGTTTGGGATCGATATAGAGGATAAGAAGGCATTTTATTGCTGGCTAGGGGTTGAGAGGCGGTTTTATGGGATAAAGGGGATAAATGCATATGTATTATAGGAAGTAGTGATTTAGTAGATATATAAGGATAAGAAGTAGCTATAGGGTAATTATATAGATAATAATAAGGATATATTAATATAAAAGTAATAAAAAGAAAGAAGAAGAGAAAGTATAAAAGAGAGAGAGAGAGAGAGAGAGAGAGAGAGAGAGAGAGAGAGAGAGTATTAAAGAGATATAAGGTAGAGAGAGATAAAGAGGAGGTAAGAGAGTATAGGGTAAGGGGATAAGAGAGTGAGAGGGTAATAGGGTAAGAAGAGGCAGTTAGGGATATAAACCTGTAGTAACTAGTACCTAGTAGAGGCATAGTAGCGGTAAGGGTTAGGGTTATAAGAGAGTAAGAGGNGACTTGAAACAAAGGAACAAATGTCCTGTTGCTTCATGAACAGTAAGTGAACTCGATCGCAGCTTAACACGCCAGTACATCACCTGCTAAAACGATGCCGAAAAGAAGAGGGTTAGGAGTAAGAGAGGCGGTTAGGAACGCGAACCCTGTATATCTGCTAACGGCAGGTGCGTGTGTAGTATAGAAGTTATATTAAAGAGAATAATTTACTAAATAAATAAGGGAATTAATATAAAATAGTATAGCCAGTAAGGTTATAGGAAGATAAGAGAGCTAGAGGGTAAGAGGGTAAAAGAGTAAGAAGAGGCATTTAGGGGCGTGAACCTGTAGTAGTTAATACCTAGTAGGGGTATGGTAGTGCTAAGGGTAAAGAGATAAGAGGATAAAAAGGATAAAGATATATACTATAGGAAGTAGTTATTTAATAAATATATAAAGATAAGAAATAGCTATAGTGTAATTATAGTAGTTATAATAATATATTAATATATAACTAATAAAAAGAGAGAGATAGAAATTAGAGAGATAGAAAGTAAATAGAAATTAAGAAAAAGTAAAGAAATATAAAATAAAAGAAAAAGTAAAGAAAAAGTAAAGAAAAAGGTAAAGTAAAGAAGGTAAAGAGTTTAGAAATAAGAAGATATAAATAATTAAGAAAAGGACAAAGTAAAAAGATTAAATAATATAAAGAATTAAATATTATTAAAATATAATAAATATAAAATAAATAAAGAAAAAAATAGATTATAAAAAATAAGAGATATATATAAAGTTTAAGGGTAAAGAAAGGTATATAATAAGGATTAAAGAAAATTAAAGGGTTAAGAAATAGAGAATAATATATAATAAGTAAGTTAGAAAGTATATAAAAAGGAGATAAAGATAATAGATATAAATATTATAAAGAGGGTTAGGGGGAGGAATAATAAAGAGGGTTAAGGTTAAGGGGAGATATTAATATTACAGGTAAAGTTAAAAAGAAATTATTAATAAGTAAGGAAGTAATAATATTAAAAAGAAAAAGAAAAAAAATAAGTTAAAGTTAGTATTTAATTAGATATAAGTAAAATAATATAATATAAATATAATAAGAAAAAGGAAATGTAAAAAAATAGCCCGAAAA
>WEYU01000018.1:0-18682 GCA_011036685.1 Fusarium cf. nygamai | reverse complement strand
ATATAATAATTATAATTATTATAAAAAACTTCTTATTAAAAAGCCTATTTAGCTTAGTTAAAATAGCGATTTTTAATTATATTTTAATTAACTTAATTAATTATATAAACTTAACTTACTTAAGTTATTTTATTTATTTAGTTTAGCTAGCTAAAGAGCTATTTTAATAAAAAAAAGTTAAAAAAAGTTATTAAAAAAAGGCTTATTTTTTAATATAAAAAAAGTAGCTCTTTTTACTATATTAATAAATTTAACTTTATATAAAAAGTAACTTAAAAATATAATTATAAAAGCTAAATATATATATTATATTTTTTTACTTATATAAAATTAAAAATAAATATAAAGTAATAATTAAAAAGTTAAAATATCTTTATAGTAATATATAAAGTATAGCTAATAAAGTCTTATATAATAAGATAATATAATATAATATTTATTTTTTAATATATTATGATATAAAGCATTATATACTATATTAAAAAAATAAAATAACTTTAAAATTAAATCTTAAAGTTTTATAGTATTACTGCCTTTAACCTTATAATTTAACTAAATAAATAGCTTTAATTTATAAGTAAAAAAAAGATATTTCCCCTAGCCTTAGCAGGCTAAATGCTTTCTTTATTATTACCTAGTTAAGGTAATTATTACTAAGGCTTTAACCTTAAAAGCTTAATTTTAAATAAATTAAAAACTATAAAAACTAATATAAAATATATTATTATATAATTAATATTAATAATAGCTAACCTAGCTATAATTACCTAGTTAAGGCAGTTAATAACTATATAACTAATCTTTTAATAAAGGTTTATATACTTAAATTTAAATATATTCTAATACTTTAATCCTTTTTAAGGTATTATAAAATTATAAAAAAATACTTACTATATATTAATAACCCTAGTTTAAACTACTGCTTCTTTACTGATTTTACTTTATTTATAGTTTTTAAATATAATGTCGATTAGTTATATGCCCTAGTATATATACTTAATTAGTAAAGTTATTATTAACTTTAGGTTAATTTGACTTTTACTAACTAACTTATATAAAAGGTAACTTAATTCTTTTAATTCTGACTTTAATAAAACCTTTAAACTCTACTATTACCCCGCGTTTATCCTAGAACTCTATTTATAGACTTGCTGTCCTCGATTCTATATAAGTAGGAGGATATAGTATATATATTTAGCCTTAATAATTATATTTTTAAGCTACCTTTTATATAAGGCTAAGTTTAAACCTATTAATATAATAAAGAAAGCTACTTCTTTTATATTAAAAGGTAAGCCTTCCCTTATAGCCCTTTCTAGCTTATTTAATCTAAATAGCTCCTTAACTAGCTAAACTAAATAAATAGAATAACTTAAGTAGGCCTAATCTATATANTATATATTTAGCCTTAATAATTATATTTTTAAGCTACCTTTTATATAAGGCTAAGTTTAAACCTATTAATATAATAAAGAAAGCTACTTCTTTTATATTAAAAGGTAAGCCTTCCCTTATAGCCCTTTCTAGCTTATTTAATCTAAATAGCTCCTTAACTAGCTAAACTAAATAAATAGAATAACTTAAGTAGGCCTAATCTATATAGCTAATTAAGTTAATTAGGGTATAGTTAAAAATGGCTATCTTAACTAGGCTAAATAAGCTTTTTAATAAGAAGTTCTTTATAATAATTATAGCTATTATATAGATCTTATAGTAATCTTTACTATTAGCCTAATCTAGTATTAATTTAATTATAGTAATAAGATTATAGTTAATTATATAATAGCCCTGATTAGGCTCTAGGCTCTTATATATAGCAGGCATCCTATTAGTAGTTATAATTAATATTAGTAACTATAACTAAGACGTCGGGGAATGTACTTTATAATAGATATATTAGGCTTAGTATTCTTTTAGATAGGGTAAAGGAAGAAGGTTAATATAGCTGCTGAGGGGCGGTATTTATATTACTTAATTAAGGCAGTAATTATACTATAGAGGTAGATAAATCTTAACTAGTTTTAACTTCTATAATACTAGCTTATTATAGGGGCCTTACTATTTAAGTCTTTATTTAAAAAGCTAAAAGCTTAATAGCCTTATATAAGGCTAATAGTAATAAAAAAATATATTAATAAATTATTAATAATATAATTAGTTAATTTAATAATCTTTAATTACTAAATATAGCTACTTTAGAAAATAGTTAATATAACTAAAATTAACTATATTATAAGCTAGATAGAAGCCTTAAAAGACCTAGTAAGTTACTTAAAGTATAGCTAATATCTATTAAAAGTATAATAAGCCTTTATTACTAGTATTATATTAAGTAGCAGTAATAGTCTATATTAGTTATAGTTCTTTAAGTTAAAATATATAGTTATAGTNAAAAAAAAAAAAAAAAAAAAAAAAAAAAAAAAAAAAAAAAAAAAAGTAAATTAAAAAATAAAAGTTTTAGTATTAAGGGAAAAATTATAAATATTAGTAAACTAAAGCTAGCTTAGCAAGTTAGTAATAAATTAAATTAAGTTATAAGGCAATATAATATAGTATAAAAAATATAAATTAAAAGTCCTAAGTATTAATTAGCTATATTTATCTTTAATTTATATTCTTTATATTATATTATATTGCCTTAGAGCCTGATTTAATCTATTACTAACCCGCTAAGCTAGCTTCAGTCTGCTAATATTTACAGTTTTTCCTCTAATACTAAAACCTTTATTTCCTAATTTACCTTTTTCCCCCTCTTTTCCCCCTTACTTCCCCTTCTTTACTTTATAATAGCTTTTAAATCCTATAATATAATATTTATATTTCTTATTTAATTACTATAACTATATATTTTAACTTAAAAAACTACTTTTAGTATTAGCTATTACTGCTACTTAATATAATACTAGTAATAAAGGCCTACTATACTTTTAATAGGCATTAGCTATACTTTAGGCGACCTATTAGGTCTTCTAGAGCTTCTATCTAGCTTATAATATAGTTAACCTTAGTTATATTAACCGTTTTCTAAAGTAGCTATACTTAATAGCTAAAGATTACTAGATTAACTTACTATATTATTAATAATTTATTAATATATAGTAGGTATTTTTTTATAATTTTATAATATCTTAAGAAGGATTAAAGTATTAAGATATACTTAAACTTGAATATATAGACCTCTATTAGAAAACTGGTTATATAGTTATTAACTACTTTAACTAGATAATTATAGCCAGGTTAGCTGTTATTTATATTAATTATATAATAGTATATCTTATAATAGTTTTTATAGTTTTTAGCTTATTTAGAATTAGGCTTTTAGGGTTAGAGCCTTAATATTAATTACCTTAATAAGGTAATAATAAAAAAGGCATTTAGCTTACTAAAGCTAGAGGAAATATCTTTTTATACTTATAGATTAAGGCTACTTATTTAGTTAGATTATAAGGTTAAAGGCAGTAGTGCTATATAACCTTAAGATATAATTTTAAGGTTATTATATTTTTTAGTATAATATATAATACCTTATATTATAATATATTAAAAAATAAGTATTATATTATATTATCTTATTATATAAGACCCTATTAGCTATACCTTGTGTATTACTATAAAGACATTTTAACTTTTTAATAAACTTAAAAAAAAAAGAAAAAATTTATATAAGTATTTTATATAGTATAATTATTATTAATTAACCTTATATATTATAGTAAAGTAAAAAGTATTTTAATAATTTATATATACTTTAACTTAATACTTACTTTCTATAAGGTAATACTTAAATTCCTTAAAGTAGTTAATAATTACTAGAAATTCTTTATTATAAATTAGGTAATTAAGTTTTATTTTATATAACTTATATAAGTAAAATATAATAAGGTATAATTTCTTTATATTATCTTATTAATTAATTTATCTTTTTAAGGTAAAGTTTAATAAATTTATTTTTAATTTAATTTCTTTTTTTAAATTAAATATAACTAAGACTAGTTTACTAAAGATAGCTCTTTTAAGCTATTTAAAGGCTCTTTAAGCTTTATTATTTAATTTAAATAGTTTATATTTTTTAGTTAGTTTTATTAATAAATTAATAATTTTATTAAAATCTTTAATAAATTATTAATAATAATTAGTAAATTTTAAATAGGCTTATATTTTTTTAATATTATTTAGGTTTTTCTATTTTACTATTATTAAGATCTTTTTTTTCTTTATTTTAATTTTACTAAATATAATAATATATCTTAAGAAGTCTATTTTAATAATATAAAAGTAACTTTTTTCTAGTTTAAGTAATAGCTTAATATCTTATAATATTTTTAAAACTTTATAAATATATTTTATATATTCTTTTTTATTATTTAAAAAGATTAAGATATTGTTTAAGTAATATACTATAAAGGTCTCCTGTTTATACTAATAATATATTAATATTTAGCTAGTCTTTATAATTATAATATTATTATATACTATATAATATAATCTCTTTTACTTTCCTTTACTACTAACACTAATATTATAACTTTAAGCCTTTAACTTTAGGCTCCTAAACTTATATAAAACTTAATATATTTTTCTTTTAATAGAATACTATAATTACCCCTCCTTTATCTATTTTATAATATACTGTCTTTTTTATCTTTATAATAGCTGCGATTTAGTTTTCTTTAGTAGCTATAGTTTAGTCTTTTCTAGTACTTACTAGATCTATAACTAGATAGCCTTAAACTACTTATTATATATATTATCCTAAAAGGTATTAATAAATACTAGCTCTTTATAACTTAAAGCTATCTTTTTAAAGAACTTCCTTTTTAGCTTATTAAGTTTCTTTATTTTATTAAGAAGGAAAGTCTTTTTAATAAAAAAGTATCCCTAATAAAGGTAATATATAAGTAAGAGGATCTTATAACTAAAAGCTATTNCTATAACTAGATAGCCTTAAACTACTTATTATATATATTATCCTAAAAGGTATTAATAAATACTAGCTCTTTATAACTTAAAGCTATCTTTTTAAAGAACTTCCTTTTTAGCTTATTAAGTTTCTTTATTTTATTAAGAAGGAAAGTCTTTTTAATAAGAAAGTATCCCTAATAAAGGTAATATATAAGTAAGAGGATCTTATAATTAAAGGCTATTAGCTTAATATAGTTAATATTATTTATAGGCTTTTAAATATATCTAATTTTTATTACTTTATTATATAGTTTATTATACTTTTCTTTATTAATAATAGCTTAATTAATTTTATATTTTATATTATAGCTTTCTATTTAATATACCTTATTATATTAAAGTAGCTATAGGCTTTTTTAAGTATTATAATAGGGTAGCTATAATACTATTAGTGGCTGTGATTAGAAGGCGGGTTAGATAATTTACTAGTAATGTGTTAGATGATTAAAGCGTGGTATGCTATAGGGATTAATAGATCTTTAAAGTGGGTTATAGGAAGAAGATCTAGGCTAGCTAGCTAAAGAGTAAGGCTCTCTAGCTAGCTTAAGTATAGTTAGGTTTAGGCTATAATTAAGGTAGCTAACTTAATAATATTAACTTAATAAAGCTTTACTACCTAGGAGGTAAGTAATATTTAAATTATATTAAATTTTAGAGATACTTAGATACTTTTTAAGGCTAATATATAAACTTAAAAAAAAAAAAAAATATTAATTATAAATAAGATAATTAAGTTAAAAAGCTACTATATACTTGATTAGCCTATAATACTACTTATAATAAAAGTATAAAGCTTATACTATTTAATATAAATATTAGGTTTATATTTAATATATATTATTATTATCTTTTTAAGTTTATATATTAGCCTTAAAAGATATCTAAGTATCTTTAAAATCTAATATAATTTAAATATTACTTACCTTTTAGGTAGTAAAGCTTTATTAAATCAATATTATTAAGTTAGCTGCCTTAATTATAGCCTAAACCTAACTATACTTAAGCTAGCTAGAGAGCTTTACTTACTCTTTAGCTAGCTAGCCTAGATCTTCCTCCTATAACCCACTTTAAAGAATACTACACTTTAATTATCTAATATATAATAAGTTATCTAACCTATATACCTTCTAATTACGGCTACTAATAGTATTATAGCTACCCTATTATAATACTTTAAAAAAGCCTATAGCTACTTTAAGATAATAAGGTATATTAAATAGAAAGCTATAATATAAAATATAAGATTAATTAAGCTATTATTAATAAAAAAGAGTATAATAAACTATATAATAAGGTAATAGAAATTAAATATATCTAAAAGCTTATAAATAATATTAACTATATTAAGCTAATAGCTTTTAGTTATAAGATCCTCTTACTTATATATTACCTTTATTAGGGATACTTTTTTATTAAAAAGACTTTCCTTCTTAATAAAATAAAGAAACTTAATAAGCTAAAAAGGAAGTTCTTTAAAAAGATAGCTTTAAGTTATAAAGAGCTAGTATTTATTAATACCTTTTAGGATAATATATATAATAAGTAGTTTAAGGCTATCTAGTTATAGNTTATTAAAAAGACTTTCCTTCTTAATAAAATAAAGAAACTTAATAAGCTAAAAAGGAAGTTCTTTAAAAAGATAGCTTTAAGTTATAAAGAGCTAGTATTTATTAATACCTTTTAGGATAATATATATAATAAGTAGTTTAAGGCTATCTAGTTATAGGTTTAGTAAGTACTAGAAAAGATTAAACTATAGCTATTAAAGAAGACTAAATTATAGCTGCTGTGATAGGCTGGTTATAGTTGTAAACTACAAGCGCGTCAAGATAAGGAGGATGGCGTACCGCGAAATAGATAAAGGAGGGGTAATCGCGGTATTTTAGAGGAAAAATGTATTAAGTTTTATATAGGTTTAGGAGCCTAAAGTTAAAAACTATTAGTGTTAGTGGTAAAGGAGGGCGAAAGAGATCACACTATATAGTATATAATAATATTATAATTATAAAGACTAGCTAAATATCAGTATACTATTAGTATAAATAGGGGTTAATATATACTATAATACTTAAGAACTTAAGAATATAAACCTAGTAGTTATTATTATAAGTAATAGACTAAAGGAGATATATAATAAACTTAAGACTAAATTAAAATATATTAAAAAAAAGATATAGAGATATTATAACTTTAAAAGGTTAAAAGGACTAACTTTTATAAAAGGAGATATAGTTTACTTATTTATTAAAAATATTAAAATAAATTAACTAAGTTATAAACTAAACTATAAGTACTTAAGATTAATTAAGATTAAATTAAAAATAGAAAAAGACTAATATAAATTAAATTTACTTTTAAATATTAAATATTATCTAATCTATTATATTTTAATACTAGAATTAGTAGCTNTAGTATATAAAAATTAGCCGAAAACAATGATGCTTGAGGCTTTCGTGTGCTAATGTCGATACGTCTTCTCCAATCCCCCCAGTTGTGACCGATGAATTGTAACGCTGTTGCCTCCAAAGCTTGGACGGGAACCATGATCAGTCCCCAACGGATGGTGTTGTTTTCGGCTAAGTTTTTAAGATTAATTAAGATTAAATTAAAAATAGAAAAAGACTAATATAAATTAAATTTACTTTTAAATATTAAATATTATCTAATCTATTATATTTTAATACTAGAATTAGTAGCTAATATAATATATATTAAAACTAGTAATAAACTATAATAAATTATAAGACTAGAAGTATATAAAGTAAAAGTAATTAAAAAAATAAATAAAATGAATAAATAAAAAATATACTTAATTAAATAAAAAAACTACTTAAAAAGTAAAAATATATAAAAACTAATAAAATACCTTATTAATACCTAGTAATTTTTAAGGAATTTTTACTAAAAGAATTAAAAAAAGTACTAAGCCTTAATAAATCCTATTTAAACTATTTAGTAATAGTAAACTAATCTTAAAAAAAACTATTAATTATAGTATTCTTAAGAATAGCTTACTTATCTTACTTAACCTTTTTAAGTTTATTTATAGAGTTAAAACTCTATTAAATTATATCTAAACCCTTTACTTTAACTTGATAATACTAATACNCTAAAAGAATTAAAAAAAGTACTAAGCCTTAATAAATCCTATTTAAACTATTTAGTAATAGTAAACTAATCTTAAAAAAAACTATTAATTATAGTATTCTTAAGAATAGCTTACTTATCTTACTTAACCTTTTTAAGTTTATTTATAGAGTTAAAACTCTATTAAATTATATCTAAACCCTTTACTTTAACTTGATAATACTAATACTATAAGTAAGTAATCTTAGTAAATTAAGTATTTATTATATTATAAATTTAAATAAATTCTACTTAAAGACTAATTAACTCCCTTTTAATAACTTTCTTTTTATACTTTAAATAATACTTCTTATTAATAATCTTTTTAATTAATATTATATTAACTAAATTATTAAATATTCTTATAAATAAAGAAATATACTAGCTATTACTAAAAGACTATAACTATTATAAGAAATCTTAGACTTAATATAAAGATTATATTAGTTTAACTTTATAAGATTTAAGATATAAAATCTTCTATCTTTTAATAAATATAGTTAAAATAAAATATAATAGGATTTCTAAATACTATAATAAAAATATAAAAGGAATTACAATTTTTAATAAAAGTTTTCTTAGCTTTTAAGATATAGTTAGATATCTTAAAAGAATATAGGATTAAAATTAAACTTACTAAAGAATAATTAATGAAAAACATATTAACTAGGCCTTAAGAATAAGGCTAAGAGAGGGGAGAGATTATATTATAACTTAATAGTTTTATTATATATACCTTATATTTTTTACTACTTATATAAGGAGCTGGACTTAATAGTGTTTTATAGAAAGTAGCTTTATATTAAGCTATTTAAGACTAAGGAAAAGAGAAAAAGCTATAACTTTACTATAAAGTTATAATATAGTATTTATAGACTTATAGTTTCTTTTACTAGTACTAAAGTTAGTCTATAGGGCTTACTAACCTTATACTGACTTTAGGCCTCTTATTATAGCTTAACTATAAGGGATTTATAATATAAGCTAGGGCTTTAATATAATATAATTACTAATAATACCCCCCTACTAAGGACTTAAATATCCTTAATAATAGGCTTATTACTTATTACTAGCTAGCTAGTAAGACTATAAATCAGGCTATATAGCCTTACTTTTATTTTTATATAAAGCTTTAAAAATTCTTTTTTTATTATATTTAATATAATAAATTAAAGCCTTATAGAAACTATCTTACTTTTTATTTCTACCTCTTTTAAGTTTAAAGTCTTTTTTCCCTTTTTTATTTTAATACTAATAGTATACTTTATAAATCTCTTTTTTTATAAGCTATATACTTGACCTAATCTTTTAATACCTTAATTACTAATTATATTNTAAAGCTTTAAAAATTCTTTTTTTATTATATTTAATATAATAAATTAAAGCCTTATAGAAACTATCTTACTTTTTATTTCTACCTCTTTTAAGTTTAAAGTCTTTTTTCCCTTTTTTATTTTAATACTAATAGTATACTTTATAAATCTCTTTTTTTATAAGCTATATACTTGACCTAATCTTTTAATACCTTAATTACTAATTATATTAATAGATATTAATAATATTTTAATTTTTTACTTTTATATACCTATTCTTACTGCCTTTTTTTTTACTTATTTTTACTTATTATATCAAGCATTTACTATATTAACTTTACTTATTTATAAGAACTTTATTTATTATTATCCTTATAAGTTTCCTTCTATCTTAATATTATTTAGCTACTAACTTACTTAATATGCCTAACTATATTACTTACTTTAAGGCTACTATATTATAGTTCTCTAGTTATACTANTACTGCCTTTTTTTTTACTTATTTTTACTTATTATATCAAGCATTTACTATATTAACTTTACTTATTTATAAGAACTTTATTTATTATTATCCTTATAAGTTTCCTTCTATCTTAATATTATTTAGCTACTAACTTACTTAATATGCCTAACTATATTACTTACTTTAAGGCTACTATATTATAGTTCTCTAGTTATACTATAATTAATAAAGATAAGTAAGTTATTTTATACCTTTTAATTATCTCTTATATTACTATTATTAAGAAGTAAGTTTTATACTTATTTATTATTACTTTACTATAAACTCTTTAGCTTAAGAACTTTATAAAATACTGTCTTTATTAAGTTAGCTAGTATATTTATAATTTAACAAGTCCCCTCTTTATCTTTCTTAAATACTTCTGTTAGTATATAGTATAATCTAACTTAAGTTATAGCTACTTAATACTATAGTCCTTATCTTTTATTACTTAATTAATATCTAGAAGAGTTATAAATAGGGTATTAATAATAAGTCTTATTAAAAGTATAAAGAGGATAATATATATATTTAAATTATCTTTATTATAGACTTATTACTAATCTATTTATTAGGATATTATTTAAGCTTATTAAGAAAGTTAAGCTACTTTTATTAAGATTAAGTAAGGGTCTTATAGTATATAAGCTTATATTATTAAAACTTATATTACTTTAAAGGTTAAGTATAAGACTATAAATTATAAAGCTATTACTTATTTATTAGCTATTAAGTAATATAAAATTACTATTAATATAGCTAATACTCTTTATTTCCTTACTAAAGTTTAGCTATAATATCTTAGCACTAAAGTTAATTAAGGCCTTAAGCTTTTTAATTAAGTTTATTTTAAAGAGGTTTATTTTAGCTTACTTCTTCCTATAATTAACCCTCTTAAGGATAAGGAAGATATTATTTTCCTTACTATAAAGAAAGCTTAAGCTACTAAGAGGTTTATTATAGTTATAACCTTTCCTATTAAGCGCTATAAGAAGAACATACTTATTAAGTTAACTCTTAAAGGTATAGTTATAGTTTTAATTGCCTCTTTTAATATTAGTAATAATATTACTAAGTTACTTACTAATTTATTATTTAAAAAGGATTTAATAGCTTTTAATACTTAAGGTAAGAACTTTATTTAAATAAGTTAATTTTCTATATCTTATAGTAATTTAGTTCTATTATATAGCTAGGTAGTTATTATTATTTTTTTAAGGATAGTTGTTTATAAGTTTATTTATTTATTACTATTAATTTTATTAAAGTCCTTATAGAGTTATTATAATTTTATTACTATTTAAGTATTAAGTATATATTATTTCTTTTAATTAAGATACCCTTTACTGCTAAGGTTAGTAATACTATAAGTTAGTATAGTTAGTTATATTTAAATTAAATTTAAGTCTTTATTTTATTATATATTTACTATTGTTTTTTAAAGAGTAATCTTAGTATTACTATAAAGTAAGTATAAGTATTAAGGGATTAAAAAGGTTAGTATTTTATAAGCTATTATATAGCTCCTTCTTTCCTATTTTATAGCTTAGTTAATTACTATTAAGCTAGTTTATTTCTCCTATCTAGCTCTTTCCCCTTAAGTATTCTTATTACTTAAGGGACTTTATTATATTTTTTATAAGCTAGCTTTTTCTTTTTCTTTACTATAAGGTCTTTAAAGGGTCTATTACTTATCTCTATTAGCTTATAATACTTTTTATATTCTTTAAGTACTATAGTTTTCTTTAAACTCTTTATTAGTTTTTAAATAGACTCTTAATATCCTTTTTACTTTATAAACCCTTAATAAATCTGCCTTTTACCTTACTTTTAAGTCCTTATATATAAGATCTTTTTTACTAACTATTTTTTTTTACTATTTATAAAAATAGCTAGAGGCTAGATATTATTATTTACTTACTTAAGTAAAGGATCCTTTATTAATTTCTTAATAAAGTTAATATTAGAGCATTAGTATATTACTATAAGTATATCTAGCTTAACTATATTACTATTAAAGACTTTTATTACTATATACTTATAGTATAGCTAATCTAGCTTTTTAGAAGGATAGTTAGAGATTATATTAGTTATATTTATCTATAATTTTTTACTTTCTTTAAATTATTCAGCTAGATATTATTACTTATTTACTATGTTTTCTTACTATTATTAAGCTATAATAGCCTAGGTTTATATTAGTTCCTAAACCCCTTTTAATTTATTTATAAGCTTCTTTATAGTAAATTCTTTAGAGGCTTTTAATAAGATACTATATTCCTTATCTATTAGGAAGGGGTCTATATAATAACTATAAAGTATAAAGAAGGGGCTAGTACTAATTAAAGTATATTTATAGTTATTTAATACTAGCTATATAGTAAGTAAAATAAACTATTAGTTATATTAGCTAAAGTTAATAAAGGTATAAAGGTAGGCTTAAATTTCTTAATTAATATATTTAAGGCTTCTATTAGTTTAATAATAGTAAGAGGTATTAAGTTATTACTTAATCTTAGCTAACTTATAAAAGTATTACTAAAATTTAGTTATTTAATTTATCCTTTAGTTAGTAATAATACTTTATAGTATTTTATAAAAGTAATAGTAGTACCTTAAAAATCGCTATATATATATATTAGTATTTATACTAGTTATNTATTTAAGGCTTCTATTAGTTTAATAATAGTAAGAGGTATTAAGTTATTACTTAATCTTAGCTAACTTATAAAAGTATTACTAAAATTTAGTTATTTAATTTATCCTTTAGTTAGTAATAATACTTTATAGTATTTTATAAAAGTAATAGTAGTACCTTAAAAATCGCTATATATATATATTAGTATTTATACTAGTTATTACTTTTAATATTATTACTTTTAATAACTAGTTATAGATTACCTAGAGGTAGTAGGCCTCTCTTTTACTTATAGAAAAGAGGTTTATTATAAAATCTATAGCTAGGTTACTAAAGATTTACTATAGAATTAGTAAGGATTATAGTAATCTTTACTTAGCTTTATATTAAATATAAATTCTTTTATATATATTATAGTTTTTAATAAATCTTTTATATAGCTAACTAAAATAAGGCTAGTACTATCTCTTTTATACTTAAGTTATAATAATATTATAACTAAGGTATTTAATTATATTAAAGTTATATTTAAGTTATATAATTTAAGTTTATAGCTTATCTTTAGTAATTTTTTTTAAAGTTTTTAAAGCTATCCTTTTTTAGTACTTAAATTTAACCTTTATAGCATAGCCTCCCTAGCTTATCTATATTATATTTTATAATTTAAACTTATAATTTTAGTTAAGCAGGAAAGTAGTAAGCTTATAGCTAGATAGCTATTTAAGCTTATTAATAAATTTAGTTTTTTAAGACTATTTAGTACTAAAGCTCTTATAGTTTTAAGTTCTTTAAAAATATCTTATAAAGTTACTATAGCTTAGCTATATTATTGCTATCTAGCAGGTTTATATTTACTTAAATAGCCGTTATTTATAATATTACTAGTAATACTTAATACTTCCTTTTTAATACTTACTTATCCTTTAAGTCTTTAAGCTTATTTTATTTATAGTAACTTAATATATTAGGTATAGTAATATCTTTATTAATTTAATAAGTAAGTTTAAGTAGAAATTCTATTAATTTCTTAACTTATTTCACTTATTTCTTTAAAAGATCTTATTTAATTATAAAGAACTTAAGGTTTTTATAATCTATAAGGATAGTAAAGGGGCTATAACTATATAGCTTTACCCTTTAAGCTTTTAAGTATTAAATAATAGCTAGTATTTCTTTATTATAAATAGGGTAGTTAAATTCTATTAAGGATAGCTATTAGGAGATAAAGGCTATCGGATATTATTCTTCTTTAGAGTTTTTTTAAGATAGCACCCCCCTTATAGTAAAGCTAAAGCTATTAGGTTTTATAAAAGTTAATTATTTAAGATCCTATCTTACTAATATAAAGGCTTTAATAAAGCAGTATTTTAGCTTTTAAAAGGCTATTTCTTTCTTTTAAGTCTAGTAAAAAGTTATTCTTTTTTAAATTAATTTAGTAAGGAATATTACTATTATTAAGAAGTTAGGTATAAATATCTAATAGTAATTAGTAAACCCTAGGAAGCTTTATACTCTTTTTATTAATAAAAGTATAGCTTATTTTTAAATAGCTTATTACTTCTCTAGGTTATACTTTACTTTCTTCTTAGCTTTAATAATAAACTTAAAGTATTTTATTTCTTTAATTATAAATTTATATTTCTTAAGATTTAAGTATAGGCTAGCTTTTATAAGTTTATTAAAAACTAGTTATACCTTTACTATATATTCTTTATAGGTTCTAAAAGTATAAATTAGTATATTATTTATATATATTATAATAAAGTAATTTAGGAATTATTATAATATACTATTAATAAATTATTAGAAAGTAGTAAGGGCGCTATTAAGGCTAAAGGGGCAGATTAGCTACTTAAATAACTTAAAGTAAGTTTAAAATATAGTTTTTACTTTATAGCCCTTTACTATTTTAACTCTATAAAAAGTAGCTATAATATTAAGCTTAGTAAATTACTTAGCTTTAGCTAAGTTATATAAGGTTTTTATAATTAAGGGGAAAGGGTAATAGTCTTATTATAAAATAGTATTAAGGGCTTAGTAGTTATAATAAAAGTATAATCTTTTATTAGGCTTTTTTATAAAGAGTACTAGAGTTACTATATTTAAGTTACTAGCTTAAATAAAGCCTTTATTAAAGAAATTAATAAGGACTTTTTATAGTACTATTAATTCTTCCTTTAATATTAAGTAAAAAGGTCTTTAAAGTAAGGGAGGCTTTTTTTTATTTTTATCTTTTATTAAAATAATTTTATAGTTAATATTAGGTTAATAAGAAGGTAGTTATTAAGCCTTTACTTTTAAAAAGAGGTTTTTATAATTCCTATAGATTTCCTTAAAGAGCTTTTCTTAGAAGTTAACTAGTTCTTTCTTTATTAAGGCTTTTTTAATATCCTTTAGGCTTATTATACCTATTAAGTCAGTAAGGTTATTACCTTTCTGCTTTTATTACTTCCTTACTTATTAGCAGGTTATTAAGAAAGTAAAGGCAGAAAGTAAAATAGCTATTTAAATCTACTAGGCCTTATCTAAATACTATATAAATTTAAAGAGTATTAAGATATTAATAAGCTTATAAATAATTTATTACTAATATAATATAATTATAACTTAATTATATTTTAATTAAGGTTTTCTNCTTTCTGCTTTTATTACTTCCTTACTTATTAGCAGGTTATTAAGAAAGTAAAGGCAGAAAGTAAAATAGCTATTTAAATCTACTAGGCCTTATCTAAATACTATATAAATTTAAAGAGTATTAAGATATTAATAAGCTTATAAATAATTTATTACTAATATAATATAATTATAACTTAATTATATTTTAATTAAGGTTTTCTTAAATAGAGGTTACTATTTAAGTTATTAATAATATATATATATTACCTACTTATAACTACTAACCTTTAATTAAAATATTACTATACCTTAAGCTAGGATTAGCTAGCTTTTATTAATAAAGCTATAAAATTACTACTTCTTTTTATTAATATATAAAAGATAGAGTTTTTTAATAAGCTTAAAGTTAATTAAAGAGTAAGTACTATAGCTATTATTTACTAAAGTATCTTATAGTTTATTATTAATTCTATATAAGATTATAACTAATAGGCTAAGTATCTTGCTTTTTTATTTCTTTTAAGCTATCTTTTCTTTTTTATTTAGCTTTAAGGCCTGTTTTTATATTAAAGCCACTTATTTCCTAACTTATTAGGAGTTTTAAAGCTTACCTTATTGGTATTAAATTAATTAAAAGGCTAATTTATAGTGCTATTAAAAACCTTTTTAATAGACCTTTTCCTTAACTTTTACTTTAAGTATAAGGTAATAAAATATTTTAGAAAGATATATTAAAAGTACTATTAAGGTACTTTTTTAATATAGTTTTTAGGACTTTACTATTAGCTACTTTAGTTTTATTTTATATAGTTTATACCTAATATTAGTATATTACTATCTTTATTAATAATATATTACTTAGGCTATATAGTAAGGCCTTAAGGGGATTACTTTTNTTTAAGTATAAGGTAATAAAATATTTTAGAAAGATATATTAAAAGTACTATTAAGGTACTTTTTTAATATAGTTTTTAGGACTTTACTATTAGCTACTTTAGTTTTATTTTATATAGTTTATACCTAATATTAGTATATTACTATCTTTATTAATAATATATTACTTAGGCTATATAGTAAGGCCTTAAGGGGATTACTTTTTATTTATTAAGGCTTAGTTATTACAGTAAATTTACTTAAGCTTTTAAGTAATATTCCTAACTTTATTAAGTTAAGCTAGGTATAATATAAGTAGTTTAACTATAATTAAGTTATATTATAGCTTTTAGTTTAGTATACCTTTAAGGAATATAATCTTAACTTTATTATCTTAAGTACTACTATTAGTATTAGTAATAGTCTATTTAAACCTAAGTAGGAATTATATAAATAATATATAATCTCCTTAGTAAAGGCTTTATAGCTAACTTACTGCTTTTACTTCTAGGTTTAGGTCTTAATAATTATAATTAAAGTAAGTTAGGAATCTAAATAGATTATAACTTGTAAATAGTCTTGCTTTATAAAAGATATATATTATAGCTTTAGGGGTTTTATTAAGCTAGAAATAAATATAATACTAAATTTCTTAATTATTCTTAAAAAAGGCTTAATTTAGTATAAGTTTATTATATATTTATTATAACTATATAGTATATTTTTTATACTTCTTACTAAAGGTAGGCAAGTTAAGGAGTGGCTTTTTCCTAATAGGTACTACTAGGTTAGGATTAGTACTTATATTAAGGATCGCTAGGTCCTTTATAGTACTTATAATAAATTTATTAATTAGTTATAATTATTTTAAGTATATAGAATATAGTTATTAGTACTTTTATAAATTTAAGCTTACTAGCTATTAATAAGACTTCTTTATATTAATAAGCTTAATATATATTACTTAATTATTAAAAGATATAATAACTTAATATACTTAATATAATGCCCTATATACCTATAAATATAAACTTATATAGACTAGTTTACCTATTTAGAAACCCTAACTATTATAAAAATATAAAGGGTATATAATATAAGCGCCTTTCCTAAGTTAAGTCATGACATACCTTACTTAATAATTTAATATTTTTATATTAATTTAGTTATTTATATCTATAGATAAATATACTTAAATTATTAATTAAGATTATAATAATAAATAGTATAAGTATAACTAACTTTAAAACTATAGTCTTTAAGTAAACTAGATTAGTAATATTATATTAATTAGATACTAATAATATAGAATAAATAGTTAAGGCAGGTAAAGGCTTTATTAACTTATAGTTTATTATAGTAAGCTAAATTATTAGCTAGTAGTAGTACTTTATTAGGATTTAAAAGTATAAGAAATAAAGATTTAAGAAAGTAATATAGTCCTTTCCTTACCTTTATTAGGATATTATACTTATTATAGAGATATACTACTACTTATAAAAGGCTATTAGAAAGTGTAAATTTATAGCTTTTTTAAGTATAGATTAGGAAATAAGCCTCTATATTATAGAAGAGTTAGAGAGTATTAAAGAGAGGGTAAAGAGAGGTAGGTATGATAGGATCCGGATCTGACTATTGTTACTTATAGTATAATTATAAGGTATAGGACCTAGCGAGCCCTAGGTAGTACTTTTAATAAAGCTAAATTAAAGAAAAGGAAATAAAAGAGAAAGAGAAATTAGGGAGTAAATAAAACTATAATAATATTATTTAAAATAAGTAATTATAGATAACTAAGTAATATATATAGGCTAGTTATATTATATTCTATTATATTATAGGGATAAGAGTGTATATATAAATAGGACTGTTATTATATACAGGCTAGTTTTATTATATCTTGTTATATTACTGCTATAACTGCGTACAGTAGTAGGGTTTTAGTAGCCTTTACTAATCTAATAACTTTATTTATAAAGCGCGTCTAGTAATTTTCGTGACTTGAATACGCCTTAACCTTCTCCTTTCTATATACCTGCCTAGCCGCTCTTTAAGTCGAGCTATCCAATATAGCCGTAAAGCTTGGCATAATTAACAGGGCTCGGCTGGTGGCTTGCGGCAATAAGCTGGAAACACGCTCAAAACATGCTTGGTGTTTACGTTGTTTGCTCCATTCAAATGAGTATGGCTCAATGTACAGATTTACTAGCATTTGGTCCTGAAAGAACACTCACACTCTCTGTTCTTGGCCATTCCGGCCCGTCAGGGACCCCTAGCCATAACACACGTAGTCCTTCATCACACCAGCCCCGAATGGAACCTCCTAAGTCTGGTTATCATAGCAACCGCTCTTCCCCTCCAAATGACAGCAAGAGGCGAATCCGCCTACTTTCGTAAAGTCGTTCATCTCATCCGTCGTCATATACCATTTCCCATGCGCTTTGTCATAATTGTCCCAACCTTCCTTTTGGCCGCACTTGGCAGTTGGATAGACACCGTCATAAGGCTTCCCCTTATTGAAGCACGTATTTCTGTCTCTGCCGCACCAGTACCAGACATGATTCCAGGCTTGAGCCTCAGAGGCCAGAAATGCAAAGGCCACGGCGGTGGTGAGCACCTTCATAATCTCAACGCTGGATGGCGGACGGAAGA
>WEYU01000017.1:0-18725 GCA_011036685.1 Fusarium cf. nygamai | reverse complement strand
TTTTTTTCGGCGGATTTTTGCGTCAGGGAATCGCTGGTCTTTGGAGATGAGGTTGATGACGTCCATTCGGAAACCTGCAACGCCCTTGTCGAGCCAGAAGCGCAGGATGTCACAGACTTCCTCTCTGACGAATGGGGTCTCCCAGTTCAAGTCGGCCTGGAAGGGACTAAAGAGGGAGAGATAGTACTCATCCGTCTTGGAGTCATAGGTCCAGGCTGATTCAGTCTCGTCAAAGAGGCTGCACCAGTTATTCGGTGGCTGCCTATTACCCTGCTCATCATACTTTGGCTTGCGCCAGATATACCAGTCTCGTCGCGCGCTTACTGCGGACGAAGCTGAGTCGATGAACCAGGGATGCTATGGCGTCAGGTGAAATCAGTCCCGTTAAACAGCACACAGAGTTCGGAGTGATATCTTACCTCGGTCGAGGTGTGATTGACCACCAGATCCATGATGAGCTTCATGTCGCGTGCCTTGAGCTCGTTGATCAAGTGGTGTACGTCTTGCATTGTGCCGTAAGGACGATGGATATCGCGGTAATTCGACTGTAAAAAGGTCAGTGGGTGCTACATTAATTTTCATGACGAAACAGGCGTCGTACAATGTCATATCCCATGTCCTTCTGGGGGCTTTCGTAAACTAGAGCGAGTGTTAGATTGGAAGCGCGTCGCCACAGATGCGATAGGTCTTACCTGGTGAAATCCAGAGAATGTCCACTTTGAAGATATACTTGTTAGATCATGAGCATAGGAGAGGGTCAGTTCTTACCGCCTAGTTCTTTGAGATAGTCCAGCTTAGCTGTGATCCCGTTGATGTTCCCAACACCATTGGAATCGGTATCAAGAAACGATGCGGGATAGATCTAGTCGTCGTATAAGTCTTACGCAATGACAAGGGGAAAGTAGTTCAAACCTGGTAGACAATGGCTTCCTTCCACCACTTCCTGTCGGGCACTTTTCCAGAAACTTGGCTCATTTTTGCGGTGTGAATGTTGGCAACTTTGAAGTTTGTTGGTCTTTGATAGAGTTCCCCAAATCTGGCCGTTCGTTTCTGAGGCAAATTATATAGACACCTTGACCAATGCACAAAGCTCCCTAGAACAGGTTTTCGCATGATGGCCAGCATTTTCACGTGTCTAAGCTATCAAAACCATCATTATGCGTCATAATCTTTTGTTGAGGGCTGTAGGTATTACGAGTGCAGAAACGCAATATACTTGTACGCCATAGATGGTTGCCTGAGTGAGTGAGTGTTTTGACAGATGAGGTGATTGTACTAAAAACTGCTGTGGAATGACCACGCGCGTATTACAGTCCATGATGAAAAGAAAAAGTCATTATGTACATGAGCTGCCCTGATACCCTTAAAGTCTATTCGAAACTTTACGTTGATTTGGAATTTTTGGTAAGGTGATAATGAAATGACGCTATCTTGAGTTGTCTTCGTGTTTCGTATAGATACCCTGTATCGTTAGGGTTGCAGTCAATCATCCCCACTCCGATAGGTACTGTACTGTGCTGAATGCATGAAATGAGATATGACGTGCGTCCAGCCAATCAAGTAAGGTATTTGCCTGTTGTACGGTAACTTTGGTTAATCCTTGATTTTCAGGGTACTAACCAAAGCTAAAATAGCCGAATGAGCCCAAACAATCTTATCGAACGATTCCGCTCGTCCCGTTGTCAATNTCAATCATCCCCACTCCGATAGGTACTGTACTGTGCTGAATGCATGAAATGAGATATGACGTGCGTCCAGCCAATCAAGTAAGGTATTTGCCTGTTGTACGGTAACTTTGGTTAATCCTTGATTTTCAGGGTACTAACCAAAGCTAAAATAGCCGAATGAGCCCAAACAATCTTATCGAACGATTCCGCTCGTCCCGTTGTCAATGTCTTTAGTGTCGCCACTGCACTTTAGTAACTTCAAGCACTAGATGTGGGCCATTGTCACATACACACACCATCCTCAAACGGGACACTGAGTTCTCTGTGCTGATTGAACTTGTCACCTACAAGTCTCAACTGCAAACAACACCGTGAGTGGAGGTATTATTAACTAACTACCTGCACTAACCTGGCGAAATAACTCAAATGAGACATAATGTAGAAAGAAAGCATCTTATTACGTGCTAGTGGTACCGGCTTATCATCAAGCAGTAGTTTTATGAGGACCTTCACGCACAGCCCGCTCATCTGCCTTGACAGGCGGCATGGACTCTGCTCCATCAGCAGCTAATCCTCCCTCTCGTCTCCCAGAATATCCCCTCTGTCCCTTTTCGACACCGGGCTTATCAGCAACCGTATCCCTAACCTTATCAAACACAGAGTATGCTGTACTTGCACCAACACCCTCCAGACCACTGTGCTCCTTCTTCCTCTTTCTCGGATGGACTCCTCTGATTTCACGGTTCTCTTGGCCAATCAATGGTCTGCCGTGCAGGGTGTCAGTAGAGTTGTACATATCCTTTGACGTCGAGCCTGGCATGTCTAGAGCAGGCATGTTCAAGGCTTCAGTTGTGTAGTTGCTCTCGGGATTCGGGAGGAAAGTATTCTCTGCGGGTGCAGTTCCTGGTGGGAAGGTCTCGGCGTGGTACTCTGGTGCAGCGTCGTTGCCTTGCTCATTACCTGGCTTGTGNAGAGCAGGCATGTTCAAGGCTTCAGTTGTGTAGTTGCTCTCGGGATTCGGGAGGAAAGTATTCTCTGCGGGTGCAGTTCCTGGTGGGAAGGTCTCGGCGTGGTACTCTGGTGCAGCGTCGTTGCCTTGCTCATTACCTGGCTTGTGCTAGAAACGGTGAGAAAATGAAACAACTGGTGAGATGCAGCTACTCACCCACTTGTTTGCTGCAGGTTGAGCTGGGTTGACGCGGGCGTGGAAGGGCCCTTGACCGACGAGGGAATCAGGGTTCTTGGCCGCCATGTTAGTTAATGTTGTGGGTGTAGATGTGAGTGATAACAAGTCAGGAAGTCAATCACGGCACTTGGAATATTGAGACACGAATAAATGACAATGGAAGAGAGTTTTAGTTTTCGTAGGCTTCATGGACTTATAAAACGCATTCAGTGGCGGGAGTAAGAGAACGGTGATGAACGGAATGACATCAGACACAGCGCAAGACATGGTGTCATTTGTTACTACAAAGTCGACGCCCAAACAAGAGTCGCACATAAGCGGTTTTCGTACGTGGCTGATGAAGACACACGTATTGCTCTCTCATGCTACCATCATCGTGACTGATGGTTAAAAGCTAATGGTATCTCAATAATTGGTGATGATAATGTTCACGTCATGACAGCAGAATATATCTATGACGGAATAAGTACTGTTCTTTCACGTGCATCCCTCTAAAGGCCAGTGTCGATTAATTGCTGCCAAGGTACGCGGGGTCATTCCGGGCTATAGATTATACTTTGGAGCAAACGTAAAGACTGTAGTCTGGGGCGGAATTTGGCTACCTGGATTAGCTAATGCGACATCCGATCCTAACATGCTACCATGAAGAAGCTAGCAGATTATCGTTAGGGCAAATCATCTGTAGCTTGGTGACCCACTATCCGAATAGGCAGCTCTTTAGATATCTTGCCATTGCTTTTCACCTTGTTCGCTTTCTTGGGCTTCACGTGAACCGGGTAAGCCAGGTCGGCGATACGCTGCCACTCATCATCTGACTCAAAGTCATTCCGTATGGGATCCAGAAGACTATTGAGCGCTTTGATCACCGCGGGTTTGATCATCTGCGGCGTCAAAATATCACTCTTGTAATCCTCTTTGAGCTTGGAAATATCCTCGTAGACCAAAGTCTGGCCATCTCGTGATTCAACAGTGAATCTTGGCTTGCCACCAGTTTTCAGTGACTCAACGCGGAAGATGACATGCTCTATAAACGCAATGACACCATTCCCTTCGACTTCTTTTGGGGCGCATACGGCTTTTCTGAGCTTTTTGGTGACTTCGTCAGGGGTATCGAGAAGGTTGATCTTGGAGCTTGGCTCGCTTGAACTCATCTTCTGTGCCTCTCCAAGACCTGGCACCATGGGGTTCATTAAGTGTGCTCGCACTTTGTAGCCAAGCTTTGGCATATGATCGATAGCAAAAGTAAACAATTTGCGTTGATCAACTCCGCCTAATTCTGCGTCAACATCGAGGTACTCCTCGTCGAGACTTTGCCAGATGGGGTATTCCACGCTACCCAGCGTCGGATTCTCGCCTTGCTTGACGACTTCAGAACCAGCCTTGATCAGCTGGGACACGGTGACATTATTCGAGAATCGAAAGCGGTCGGCCTCGTACTCTCTGGTCTCCTGGAATGAGCTTCCCACCACGAACTCCAGCTTGGAGACATCGACCCCGATAGCTTTGAGCGAGCTCTTGATGAGGAGTCTGTAGTATTCGCATCGGTGTTTGATCACTTCGAGTGGTGCGTGGCTGTCCATGTGTGCGTGTTTGTCGGCGAGGAGGATCTTGACGTCGCACCCTGCGTGCAGGAGCTCGGCGATCTTGGCCATGGGTACGAAGTAACCGCAGTGTGGTTTTCCTGTTGGGGCGGTTCCCCAGTGGACGCGGAGTGGTCGCTTTTCTTTGAGGATCACATTGTCGATGACCTCGGGGTTTAGGACTTCGGCCAGGTTGGCCTTGATCAGGGTAATCGATTCTTCTGGTGTCATGGCGGGCAGCTTGGAAGAATACTGTGACGTGTTAAATTGCCAGGAAAAGCATCATATTTATGATGACAGGAGGGTGAGTCACGCCGGCATCGTATGTCACGATGAAAGTTAAAGCTGGAGAAGGTTTCTTGTCAAAGTTTATATCGATATCTCATCCTTTCGTTTCCAAAGAGGGACCATGGATTTGAGTCAAGGTTCGACATGTGTATATGATAAGAAATCTCTAAAATTCTGTCAACATCATATCGAAGTTCGCATCAGCCAACAGGCTATCTATTCTCCCGTCATTCAGGCTGATATTGATATCACAGGGCATGGTCACCGACTGCTCATGGCGTACTTTCATTATCCACGCCTTGAACCTCCCCAGCAGATCGGGATCATCAGCCGCTGTCTTTTCAAAGCCCAGAATCTCTCGCCCACGCAATCTCAACGCCTCATCCGAAGGAAAACCGGCACCGCGTGCTATCTCCCCCTCGACGAAGCTGATGAGACCGCTCTCGAGCTCTCGCGAGCAAAACACTGTAGCAGGGCGATCGTAGCGCGATGCGAAGGTCTCGATATACCCGTCCAACAAAGCCTGATTGGTCTCAAAGGGCGCTTCGTCATTCCCGACGAATATCTCAACCTTGTCAGAGCTGTGTTTTCGGCGCTGTTTTATAATATTCCATCTCTCAACAAAGACTAAGTTCAGAGCTAGCCGACCAAAAGGCTGCTGCTTCTCACTCTTATCTGATGACAATGTCTGTTAGACCGCATTAAACATTCTCACTCTTATCTAATAACAACATCTATTAGACTGCATTAAATATTCTTATAACAATCTAATAATAGTCTTTAGTAGTGTCTATTAACTATTTTCACTAAAACTTAGAATATACTAATAAAGATAGAGGTAAGTAATTATTAAAATTTTATATATAGAGACCATGAAGCTTTTTCTAGTTAAAGAAGAAATAATTAATATAAAAATAATATATTAATACCTATATTTAATTTTATTTAAGTTTCAAAGAATAATAGTTACATATTAAGGCATACAGACTAAGTATAACGTACATGATAAGCGAGTGTTACAAACAAGCGAGTGTTACAAACAAGCGAGTGTTACAAACAAGCGAGTGTTACAAACAAGCGAGTGTTACAAACAAGCGAGTGTTACAAACAAGCGAGTGTTACAAACAAGCGAGTGTTACAAAAATCCCTCATACTATATCCTCCCTACTTAATCAATTAATTCTCAACCAGCCAAAATGCTACAATTAAATAAAGAGGCTAGAATTTTTTTTTGCTCTTCATGCGCTCCAAAATAACCCTAAATTAAAGCTCCGACAAGCTACAAAGATATATAAAGTTGGCCCTATAAAGCTATACCGCCGACACAAAGGCATGCTCTCTAGACGTGATACTACCCCGAAATTGCAGAGGCTATTTGATCTAGAGGAACAGATTATAGTCCAGTTTATTCTCAACCTAGATTTACAAAGATTTCCTCCCTAACTGTATAATATTAAAGAAATAGCTAATTAACTACTTACTAACTATAATACATTACTAGTTAGTAAGCGCTAGGCTATAAACTTTATTAAGCAACAACTAGACCTTAAGATATATTTTTNCCCCGAAATTGCAGAGGCTATTTGATCTAGAGGAACAGATTATAGTCCAGTTTATTCTCAACCTAGATTTACAAAGATTTCCTCCCTAACTGTATAATATTAAAGAAATAGCTAATTAACTACTTACTAACTATAATACATTACTAGTTAGTAAGCGCTAGGCTATAAACTTTATTAAGCAACAACTAGACCTTAAGATATATTTTTAGTAAAGATATAATTATAAAAGGACTAGATATAAAGATCTAACTATTATTTATAATTAGTTTAGGCTTATATAAAATATAATTATAAAGTATAGTACCTAATTAGATAATATCTAGAACTTTAATAAGACTAGCTTTATAATAGGTATAATTAAAAGTAATATAGTTATTATAAGTGTAGAGAGGTATAAAAAGCTAAAATCAGTCTAGCCTAGAAATTAGGAATAGATTATAATTATTCAGGTAATTAATACAGAAGGCCAGGCAATTAACCTATTTATTGTAATTACAGGCCAATATTACCTTACTAACTAGTACTAAGAAAGCAAACTTCTAGGTAATTAGGCTATTACTATAACCTAAAATGGCTAGACAGATAACAAGATAGGTCTTAAGTAGCTAAAGCACTTTAATCAATATATAACTAACCGATCAATTAGTCCCTATTATCTTCTAATCCTTAATATCCATAAAAGCCACCACTTAGCCAAGTTTAAGATATATTATAGATTACACTCTATATATTACTTTATTCTTCCTACTTACTTTAGCCACTTAATATCAGGTGCTTTAAACTGCTTAAGAAGGCTTATATGACGGTTAGGGTTTCCAAACAGGTAAACTTAGTCTGTGCTAGGTTTATGTTTGCAGAATACGTAGGGCGTATAGACTAAGCGGTTAGTGTCACGTCTCTTAATAGTTAATAATACGTATTAGGCTTATTAAGGTAAAGAAGTCTTAGTTAATAGCTAGTAAGCTAAGTTCTATCTAAGTCTTAATAAATGTATTTCTATATACTAGTAGTAATTACAGCTCGCTAGTTATAATTACTATATAATTGTATTTAATCGCTAGTAATTATCTTAATTACTAAGTGATCGCAGGCGATCATCGTAATTATATAATAAGCGTATATAACTAGGTTACTTATTAGCTAAAAATATATAGAGGCATATAATATAAGCGCCTTTCTAAGTCTAATTATAACACAATCTCCCTCCCTTTATTAGTCTTATCCTTAAGGCCTATATCAGCCCTTATTAGCCATAACTATTATCATAAGTATTAACCTTATCCTTTAAACATTTCGTTCCTAATCCTAATATTCTAACTATATCTTTAGAATCTACTTATTGTCATCTTACCAGAGCTTCTCTTATCAATTCCGAAGGTTATAATATCATGCCTTATTCCTATTATACGTCTTTTAAGCCTCCTCTTCAGTATTAGATAAAGGAGGGGAATAAAATCTACAGTAAATACACTCATCAGGGTCATCCTTATAATAGANACATTTCGTTCCTAATCCTAATATTCTAACTATATCTTTAGAATCTACTTATTGTCATCTTACCAGAGCTTCTCTTATCAATTCCGAAGGTTATAATATCATGCCTTATTCCTATTATACGTCTTTTAAGCCTCCTCTTCAGTATTAGATAAAGGAGGGGAATAAAATCTACAGTAAATACACTCATCAGGGTCATCCTTATAATAGAAAGGGAGTTTCTCTATCCAAAGGTTTACTTGTTTTATACTTTTCTTATTTATGCGCTAATTTCTTTATAGCAGATCGTTTAGTGTAAGTAAAACAGCATATCAAGGCTACAGAGGAGGCTATAGAAGTAGAGCTTCTTAATCTCCAGCGCTAAATAAATAAATACCTTTCTCGTTTAATACAGCTTCGTTATTAGAAGCGTCAAATCTAGACTAAGGGGGCTAAGATATTAGAGCAGGGGTTCCGGTTAATAGATAAGCTTAAAGAAGCTAAGCAGTAGGAGGCACAGGCGGTAGTAGATACACGCTCCACCAGAGCTGCCAATATCGTAGATTAGACTGCTATTCTTAACATTTCCTAGTCTAATCTTATTAGTAATATTTCTTTAGGAGTTATTAGGTATTAATAAGGTGTTTTATTATTTCCTATATATTTTCGCTTTCTAGATAGTTTTTCTATTTTACTAAGTATTCTCTTTTACTATTCTTTATTTATATTCTTTTAATCGCTTTTACTTTATAGACCTCTAGTCTATTTATTTCTTTTAGTTCATTATCGGTTTTAATATAAATTATATCGGCTGCTAACTTAAGTAGTGTAACATAGTAGATCTTATAGAGCCTAACCTTTACTAGTAGGTCTAATTTATAATTATTCTTTAAGATCTTCCTAATAATCTTATATAGTTTAATGTACTTAAAGTTAAGTTTATGGCTTAGTCGTTCTATAGTAATGTTTTTTATAGATAGGTATACTATATCTCCCTCCTTAAAGGTTAGTCCTTCTAACATTTTAGAATCATAATACTGTTATATCCATTTTCTAATAAACTCGAGCTCTATTTGTAGTTTATTATATATATTCTTAAGGTCCTTGCTCTTAATTATAGCTATAGGATTAACAATTTCAGTTTATCTTATATTATAGTACGCGTTTAGAGTGTAACTGAAGTTAGCGTCAGATAGTATAAGCTTTATACTTTTATTATAGGCGGTATTATAGGCTAGCTAGGTGTATAGTAGTTTTTTAACCTAATCATTCTATTTATAATTAATATAATACTATAGGTACTATTTTATTACCTAGTTTATCTATTTAGTCTATCTATCTACTTAAGGTCTAAATACTATTATAAGTCTATAGTTAACTCCTATATAGGCTATTAATATTTACTAAAACTTACTAGTAAATGTTATGCCTCTATCTATAAGAATTTCCCTTAGTAATCCTTATTCTCTTACTACCCTATTATACAATATATAGGCTATAACTTCTATATCTATTGCCTCTCTATAAGGTATATAGATCGAAAACTTTATAAGTCTCTTAACTATAACTATAATACTATTATAGAAGATTCTGGTTAAGGGTTCTTTTAATAACAGTAACTTAGTTATAAAGTCTATTATAATCAAGCTCTATAGTACTTTTATAACTTTAAGTAATTATAATTCTCTGTAAGGTTTATATTACTATGCCTTCATCCTAGCACAGATATTGCATTACTTAATAACCTTCTCTATTAAGTTCCTTATTACCTTATATCTATATTATAGGAGTCATTTTAGCGTCTTTATAACTCCTTAGTATCCATATACTAGGTAACTGTAGAATTCTTATATAAACTCCTCTAGTTCTCCTAGGATTTCCTTAATTGCTATTTATATCTATCCTAGTATTTACATCTACTAGGTAAATCTATATTCTCCCTTTTCATTTAGTTCTAGCACTTATTCTTTTGCTTTTATAGTACCAGTATTATAGTCAGGTCTTTAACTAATTATATCTACTCTTCTATTCTCTAATCCCTTCCTATAAATAATTATAAAGTCAAATTTATATAGGTATTCTATATAGTGTAATTATTATTAGTTAAGTTTATATATTATAGTGAAGTAAGAGATATTCTAGTAGTCTATATATACTTTAATCTAGTGCTTACTTCCTATAAGGTAGTATCTAAACTCCTTAAAGTAATTAATAATCGCTAAGAATTCCTTATTATAGATCGGATAGTTAAGTTCTGCTTTATATAACTTGTGTAAGTAGAAGGCGATAGGGTATAGCTTTCCTATATTATCTTATTATCTAATCTGCCTTCCTAAGGTAGAGTCTAATATATCCGTTTTAAGTTCAATTTCCTTCTCTAGATTAAATATAGCTAGTACTAGTTCGCTAGTAATAGCCTTTTTAAGTTATATAAAGGCTCCTTAAGCCTTATCGTTCTATTTGAACAGTCTGCCTTTCTTTATAAGCTCTATTAATAGGTTAGCGATCTTACTAAAATCTTAGATAAATTATTAGTAGTAGTTAGCTATTCCTAAGAAGGATTATACTTTTTTTATATTCCTAGGTTCCTTCTAATCTGCTATTACTAATATCTTCCCTAGTTCTATCCTAATTTCGCCTAGTGTAATAATATATCTTAAGAAGTCTACTTTAGTAATATAGAAGTAACTCTTCTCTAGTTCTACTAATAGCTTAGTATCTTATAGTGTTTTTAAAACCTTATAGATATATTCTATATATTCTTCTTTATTATCTAAGAAGATTAGGATATTATCTAGGTAATATATTATAAAGATATTAAGGTACTATTAAAGTATACTATTAATTATCTGTTAAAATATTATAGGTATATTAGTAAGACTAAAAGGCATTACTATATATTTAAATAGTCTAAATTAAGTCCTAAATGCCGTTTTCTATTTATCTCTTTCTTTAATATAGATAAGGTTATATACTCCTTTAAGGTCTAGAGCTATAAAGATCTTTTTACCTTATAACCGATCTTTAAGTTCTGTAATAAGTAGAAGTAGGGTTCGGTCCTTGATAGTGTATGTATTAACTGGTTAATAGTTAATAACTGGTCTGTCCTTACTGTTCTTTTTTAGTATAAAGAATATTAATGATACTAATACTAAACTAGATTCCCTGATATAGCCTTTTCTGAGTATCTTATCAATATATTCTTATTAAACTTGTAGCTCTCTCTAATTAAGTGGATATAGCTTTTAAAATAGTAAGTTATTATCTATAAAGTTGATTTCGTGGTCCTATCTACTATATTTAGGGGCTCCTATCTCTAGTTCTTTACTAAATAGTTTATTATATATCTAGTATTATTCTAGAATATTCTTAAGTTAGTCCTGGCTTAGTTCTATATCTATTTTATCCTTTTATAGATCTTATTTTTTAAGAATGCCTAGGATTTCTATTTTACTTCTTATACCTCTCTTATACTTGTGTTATACTCCTTTTAGAAGTAATAGACGCTCTATTCTATGCTTACCTATGCTATCCTCTTTAGTTAGGGTTTAAGATCTCTTATAGTTCATTATAATCGTTTCCTCATTACTGTCAGGGTTACTAGGAAATATAACCTAGCCAGTCCTCCAATCAATAAGTAGATTTTCTCGTATAAGCCATAATATGCCTAGGATTATATATACATCCTCTCCTAAAGGTATAATATTAAAATCTACTTATTAATTCTTTCTTTTAATATAGATACTAAGATAATTAGCCTCTTAATCTATAATACTGTTATTATAATTAAAAAGCTATCCTTCTATATTAACTAGTGGGTAGGGTAATAATTTCTTCCTTTATAGCAGTTATAGTTCTGTAACTATTTTTAGGTTGATGAAGTTTCTTTTAGCTTTACAGTCAATCTAAGCGTTTAGCTATCTCTCCTTGATCTGAACTTATAGTACTAGGCTATCTGTTAAGTCTACTGTATATAATACTCCTAATGTATTTGTTAGTCCGAGTCATTCTTATCCGTAATACTAGCTTATCTATAGCTCGGTTATAGATAGTATATAACTTTTCCTAAGGCGTCCTTATAGATTTATTCGCATTTGTCATTATAATATCCCTTGCCGTCAGTATAGTTATTCTAGAATTTATTATTGAATAGTTATTACTGGAATTAATCCTCTAGTTCTTTATACTATTCTGCTAGTATCTTTAGACAGGCTTTATATCTTTCTTTTTCTATTATTTGTCTCTTATATAAAGCTCTAATGTTTTCAAGGTAGTATTTATAATACTATTTAGGGTCTAAGTATCCTTTAATATATTTAAATTCACTAAGTTCTTCTCATTCCTATATAAGTTCTATCTTATATTTAGTCTATTATTGCTATACTTTCTTCTATTCCTTAGTAGGTTTTCCCCTAACTGTATATAGCTTCTTAAAGAACTTCACTATATCTTTGAGTTTATAATTAGGGGGTGTCAGTTTCGGAATTATCTATCCTAGTCTGTCTTTATATAGGCTTTTATAGTATCTTCCTATATATCCTTTCTTATTAGTATAAGTATATTCTTTTTTATTGTTTTATTATATAGCTTTCTAGAGATCTTCTTTATTGTCCAGGTGTAGGCTATCTGCTTCCTATTATCCTTATAGTTTTTCTATGTCTTTTAAACTGGTGTTATTGACTGATAGTTGCTTTATTAGATGGTTGTACTGTTTACTGCTGATCTGTTCCTGGTATTTAGCTTCCTATTCCTAGATCTTAGCCTTCCTTTTAGCGTACTTTCTTTAAGTTATTTCTTTGAACTCTTTTTCTACTTTTTTTAATTATTTATTATAATTACTTAATTCTATTAAGTAGGTCCTTACTTTTCTAGATCTGCCGGTAGTGAGGCATACTGAATCGTAGTTCTGCTACTCTAAGGTTCTTATACTAGAGGTATACTAGGTAACCTTTTATTTCTTCTTTTTTATAGGGCTTATCATTTAGTATACCTTATATTATTACTAGAAAGTAATTACTATTTAATTTTTTTTACTTATATTATTTATACTAATAGTTTCTACAGGATATCTAAGATATTTTACTATAGTCTAGATATATTAGTATTATTTATATATTATCTTTAGTATTAAAGTCTAATTCCTTATATAGAGGGTTAAGTATGTTATTAGTATGGTAGGCCTTAATATAGATTATGCCTATTCCTTCTGTATCTTTATGCTCTTATGCTCCCTGAATATAGAGATCTTTTTATATTTAGTAGATTCTTATTCTGAACTTATTATATTCTAGTTAATAGTCTTTAATCTATTTTTATATAATTTATTTATCTTTCTTATAGAGGTGTTAGGTAGTGTTTTTTACTATTTTACCCCTATATCTTATAGATTAAGATTATTAATATTTTTATTATTAGATGTTATTTCTAGCTTTAATTTCTTTTTTTTAGGCGTCTTCTCTATCCTAGAGTGTTATCCTAATTAGAATATTGTTGATAGTTTATAAGGCTTGCTTTCGTTTATCTGTGTTAGGGGTGCTTAGGCTGCCTTGTCTTATTATTCCTAAAGTTTAAGTTTTTTTAAATTCTTATTATTTTTTAACTTCTTTAAGTTTATTATTTTTAGCTTCCTCTCTTCTTCTTTATTATACCTAACGGATATATTCTCGTTTTTCAGGGTCTTACATATACTTATAATAGTTTTCATTCTATATCCAATTCTGTCAGTCTCTTTATTCTTCTTTAATTACTAACTCGTCTTTCTTTCATCCTAGGCCATAGGGTTCTAGTTTAATCTAGGTAATTCCTAAGTCTCTATTAAATTATATATTATATCCGCTTTATGTTATCCCTAATATTTATATTTATACTACTATCTAGGGTTCTAACTATTTAGTTAGTCTAAGAGTTTACTTACCTTAATTAGGGTCTTATAGCTTCTATAGTTCTAGGTATTATTATACTATATGTCCTATCTAGTTATAGTTATAATACTTATATTTAGATATATCTTATAGCTTACAGTCATTTCTTTTAGATTATATAGCTCCTAAGGATATAAGGCCTATTTATGTTCTATATAAGGTGTCATTTTACTAGTTTCCTTATTATTATCTTTAGTTTTAAGAGTTACCTTGGTTATTATTCTATTACTAGTTAAGGTAGTATAAGTTAAAGTTATTGCCCTATTTATAATTCGCTTTCTCTCTTTTACATTTATACTGCCATTTATTAATCTTAATAGCTATAGTAATATACACTGTTAGGCCGCCTTTATCTACTTTAGGTCTATTAGCCTTATATAGTTTATCCTTAACTTTATCTTTTAGGCCTCTATAGTATATCTCTATTAGAGCGTTATTATCCTAACTAGTCTTAGATATAAGCTATTAGAATTTGGCGGAGTAAGTANTTACATTTATACTGCCATTTATTAATCTTAATAGCTATAGTAATATACACTGTTAGGCCGCCTTTATCTACTTTAGGTCTATTAGCCTTATATAGTTTATCCTTAACTTTATCTTTTAGGCCTCTATAGTATATCTCTATTAGAGCGTTATTATCCTAACTAGTCTTAGATATAAGCTATTAGAATTTGGCGGAGTAAGTAATGTAAGACTTATACTGCTTAAGTGTGAATAGTTCTGCTACTGCCTGTCATTCTTTATTAACTACTCTAAAATTGTCTCTAAGGGCTTTCTTAAAGTTATCCTAGTCCTTAAAGATATTCTAGGTCTCTTAATCTTATATATTTTCTTCGTTTTTAAGAAAGTCTCTTATAATAGGTTCCTACTAATCCTTAGCATCTCCTTAGATTAAAGGTAAGGTATACAGTACTTTCTTAGTAGTAGTATCTAGTTAGTTAAGGAATAAATAAAAGTAAGCCTTCATTTAGGTAAGGAATAAGGTCATATTAGCTGCTTTTCCTATAAATGGTTCTAGTTTAGGTAGCTTAAGTGCTTCTCTAAGATCTCTTCCTTATAATTCGCTAGTACTATTACTAGCTAGTATAGTATTCTGCTATTTGTTAACTCGTACCTGTAAGGCATATATAGTGCTGCGTAACTACTGAATTTTAGCTGCTATTTTAGCGTTACTAGGTGGCACTTTAGTATAAGGAGGTGCTAGTCTAGTGTTAGCGTTACTAGATATCTTAATAGTATAATATTACTTAGTTATTTAATGCAGTACGTTCTAAATAAGAGCTATTAATATATAATAGTTAGGGTTTCTAAACAGGTAAACTTAATCTATACTAGGTTTATATTTACAGAATACATAGGGTATATAAACTAAGCGGTTAGTATTACGTCTCTTAATAGTTAATAGTGTATATTAGGCTTATTAAGGTAAAGAAGTCTTAGTTAATAGCTAGTAAGCTAAGTTCTATTTAAGTCCTAATGAATGTGTCTTTATATACTGGTAGTGATTACGGCTTGCTGGTTATGATTACTGCGTGATTGTGTTTGATTGCTGGTGATTATCTTAATCACTGAGTGATCGCGGACGATTATCGTGATCATGTAATGAGCGTGTGTGACTAGGTTGCTTATTGGCTGAAAATATGTGGGGGCACGTGACGTAAGCGCCTTTCCAAGTCTGATCGTAACAGCTTATAGTCAAGAAATAAAGCATCTAATTAAATACTCTATAATATATATTTCTAAGACTAAGTTCTTCCTAGCTTTTTATATTACTTTTTAAGCTACTATAATAAAGAGAAATATTAAAGGAGGTTTTAGAAAAGCTAGCCTTACTCCCTTTATATAACGGGTGGAGTCTAACTGTATTAAACTAAGCTATGCTAGGTTTATTATTAGCAGATTATATAAGGCATGATACTAAGCGTTATTAAAGTATTATATCTCTTAATAGTAGATTTAATATATATCAGGCTTAATTAATATAAAAAAGTTTTATTAATAGCTAGTAAGCTAATTTTATAGAAATACTAATAAGTATGGTTTTTATAATAATATTTATAAGGTATTTAGTGGTATTTCTTCTAAGGACTAAGATATTAACCTATCAGTCCTGGACTAATATTATAGGCCTTTGGTCCTATATTTATTAGTTAAACTGGATAGACTGAGAGGGAACAGTTTAGTCTTATTATGATTGGTGATTATAGTGGGAGAATTGTAGGGTATATATAACGTAACTGCGAGGATCGTAATATGATCTTTCCCCTCCCTTAGGTCTTATCCTTAAAACTATACTTATCTACTATCTATTAGTTTTAAATTTTATATATACTAATTTAGACTTCTTTTAATTCTATATATCTTACTAATTACTATATTAGGTTATATTTTGAAAAAGAAATATATGAAAACTTCTGAAGCTGGTACTCTTATGTAATATATTTATAAGTTTGGAGATTTTATTATACTGTATTCTTATTACTTCTATTATGGTTTTATATATAAGGCTAAGGATAAAAAGTTAAATTACTATAGTAATTATATTAATATAAAAGTGGTTTATAATGGTTTAGGTATTATAATATTTTATAAGTTTTTGTTTATTATATTTTTAGTTTATTTGCTAAGTTTCTAGTTTCTTGTAATATAAGGGAGTGTAAGAAATTGGAAGAGGATAAAAGGAAAGCTGAAGAGGCTCTTAAGGAGGCTATAGTGCATTTAGCCTATGTTTATAAGATGAAACGTTATCTTAAGGAATAGGGTAATAAGTTATTTTCTTATAGTATATAGTCTTTAGAAGAGTAAGGTGGTTTTTCTGTTAATTAGGCGGAGTTATTAGTGGTATCTGAGGCTTAGTCTTGTGGTGCTGTGGATTTAATTGATTAGAATTCTGTTTCTATAGATATTTCTTTTTCTGATTCTGCTGATATTATTGGTAGAAGTTCTTTAGGAGTTACTAGGTATTAATAAGGTGTTTTAGTAGTTCCTATATATTTTCATTTTCTAGGTAGTTTTTCTATTTTACTAAGTATTCTCTTTAGCTATTAATTTTATATATATCTTTAATAGCCTTTGCTTTATAGACTTCTAGTCCTGAGATTTCTTATAGTTTATTACTTATTTTAACTTATATTATGTCTGCTGCTGACTTAAGTAATAAAACGTAAAAGATTAGATAGAGCCTAACTTTTAGTAATAGGTCTAATTTATAGTTATTTTCTGAAATTTTTTATAATACCTTATAGGGTCTAATGAATTTGTAGTCTAATTTATGACTTAGTTAATCTGTTTTAATGTTTTTTATGGCTAGGTAGACTATATCTCCCTTTAAAAAGGTTGGTCCCTTTAACTGTTTTAGGTTATAGTAATTTTTTATGTGTTTTCTAATAAATTTAAGTTCTATTTATAGGTACTTATATAAGTCTATTATATCTTCGCTTTTAATAATAGCTGCTGGGTTAATTGTTTTTTCTTATTATGTGTTGTGATATACATTTAGTGTAAAACTGAAATTAGAGTAAGCTAGTATAAGCTTTATACTTTTATTATATATAGTATTATAGGTAAGTTAGGCTACTAGGAGTTTTTTAACNAGCTGCTGGGTTAATTGTTTTTTCTTATTATGTGTTGTGATATACATTTAGTGTAAAACTGAAATTAGAGTAAGCTAGTATAAGCTTTATACTTTTATTATATATAGTATTATAGGTAAGTTAGGCTACTAGGAGTTTTTTAACCTAATTATTTTATTTATAATTAATATAATACTATAAGTACTGCTTAAGTACTTGGTTTATTTGTTTAGTTTATTTATTAACTTATAGTTAAAAAGCGGTTATAAGTTAGTAGTTTAGTCTAAGTTATGCTATAAGTAATTGCTAAAAGCTTACTGTAAATGTAGGTCCTTTATTAGAAAGGATTTCTATAGGTAAGCTATATATACTAATAATATATTAGTAAAAGATATAGGAAAGTTCTTCTATATCTATAGATTCTCTATATAGTAAATAGTAAGAGAATTTTATAAGTTAGTTAACTATAACTATAATACTATTATAGAAGATTCTAGTTAAGGGTTTTTTTAATAAGGGTAACTTTATAATAAAGTCTATCATAATTAAGTCTTAAGGTCATTATGCTATTAGTAGCGGTTAAAGTTATTTATAAGGTTTATGTCTTTATGCTTTTGTTTTTATATATAAGTTATATTATTTTATAACCTTTTTTACTTGTTTCTTCTTAAAGTGGTGATAGCCTATTTCCTAGAGTTGTTTTATTGTCTTTATGACTCCTTAGTATCTATGTAGTAGGTATGAATGAATTTTGTAGATAAATTCTTTTTTTACTCTTTTTTATTTAGCTTAGTCTATAAGAAGTTATATTAGGTATCTCTATCCTTATGGTTTCTATTTGTAGATAGGGTATTTATCTATAATTTATCTAACTTATTTATCTTATTTTAGTCTAAAATAATAAGAAAGGTGATTTATATTAGCTTCTTTAGGATTTTTATATATTTTACAGTAGTAGTCTTTTAGTTATTATATAGAAATATACTTCTTAAATCTGATNAAGTTATATTAGGTATCTCTATCCTTATGGTTTCTATTTGTAGATAGGGTATTTATCTATAATTTATCTAACTTATTTATCTTATTTTAGTCTAAAATAATAAGAAAGGTGATTTATATTAGCTTCTTTAGGATTTTTATATATTTTACAGTAGTAGTCTTTTAGTTATTATATAGAAATATACTTCTTAAATCTGATATAGTGTTATATTTCTTCTTCTATTATTCCTTTATAGGTCCTGGTAATAGTTTTAATAGGTTATGTGAATTAGTATTCTCCTGTTAGATTAAGCTCTAAGAGTTGTTTTTTTATTTTAATAGTTCCTGTATTAAAGTTAGGTTATTGACTAATAGTGTTGGCGTATTTATTATTAGTGCCTTTATAGTGTGCTATATGTCACGGGTTGGGCTCGGTATACAGGTGAACGGGGAACGCTTCAGGCGGAACGGGTTCTATTGCTACGGATAGGCACT
>WEYU01000016.1:0-18807 GCA_011036685.1 Fusarium cf. nygamai | reverse complement strand
ATTAATAAGATAATCTAAGAAGGCTTAATTTATATAATTAATTAAATTAATTAAGATATAATTAAAAATAGCTATTTTAATTAAATTAAATAGGCCTTTTAATAAGAAGTTCTTTATAATAGCTAAAGCTATTATATAGATTTTATCCCCAGTTTAAACTACTGTTTCTTTACTGATTTCACTTTATCTGCAGTTCTCAGTCGTAAGGTCGATTAGTCACATGCCAAGGCACGTGCATTCAATTGATAGAGTTGTCATTGACTTCAGGTCAATTTGACTTTCGCCGACTAACTTATATAAAAGTCAACCCAATTCCTTCAAACCCCGCCATTACCCCGCCTTTATCCCAGAACTCTGTTCGCAGACACGCTGTCCTAGCTTTGCTCTTATGGTCTTAGACTATGACTAGCCTGTTAATTCTGTACAATTGGGAGGATATAGACTACCTATTTAGCCTTAATGATTACATTCATAAGCCACTCTTTATACCTGGCTGAGCCTCTAAAAGCAGTAAGGAAGGTAGCCTGATTAGATGTAAGGGTCCTGCCTTACCGTATGGCTTCTTCTAGGGCCTCTAGCTATAATAGCTCTTCCTCTAGCTAATCTAGTAATATCTTATAACCTAGGGAATCTAGATCTATATAACTAATTAAGTAAATTAAGGTATAGTTAAAAATAGCTATCTTAATTAGGCCAGACTGGTTCTTTAAAAAGAAGTTCTTTATAATAGCTGCGGCTATTATATATAGCTTCTAGTATTTATAGCTATTAGCCTAACCTAAGGCTGATTTAATTGCATTAATAAGGTTATAGTTAGTTGTATAATAGGTCTGATTAGCCTGTAGGCTGTTGTGAATAGGTATCGTGATAGTGGCTATGATAGATGTTAGTAACTATGACTAATAGAGGGAAAGTCAGGTTAGGGAATGTACTTTACGATGGATGTACTAGGCCTGTCTTTTAGATAGGGTGAAGGAAGAAGGTTAATATAGCTGCCGAGGGGCAGTATTTATACTACTTAGTAAAGGCAGTAATTATACTAGTTAAGGTAAATAAACATTAACTAATTTTAACCTTTATAATACTAACCTACTATAGGGGCCTTATTATTTAAGCCTTTATTTAAAAAGCTAGAAGCTTAATAGCCTTATATAAGGCTAATAGTAATTAAAAAAAAAAGAAAAGAAAATAAGTTTATCTTTTAATAGTTATATTTCTCTTTGTTTTTTACTTTTCTTTTTTTAAAAGATTAAGATATTTTTAATTAAGTTTTATACTTATATTTAGTATATTTATTATTTTTCTAAAATGTATTTCTTAACTTAACTAATAATTATAGCTATTACTATTAATTATAGGAATTAATATAATACTTACTATATAAAATAGCTTATAGTTATATAATTAAGCTTATTATATAATTAGCTATCTTAAGTATTAATTAACTATATTTAATTTTAATTTATATTCTTTATATTATATTATATTACCTTATAACTTAATTTAATTTATTACTAACCTATTAAGCTAGGTTTAATCTACTAATATTTATAGTTTTTCCCTTAATACTAAAACTTTTATTTTCTAATTTACCTTTTTCCCTTCTTTTTCCTCCTCTTTTTTATATTATACTAGCCCTTAATTCCTATAATAAAACATTTATATTTTTAATTTATTTATTTTAAGTATATATTTTAATTTTATAAATTACTTCCAGTATAAACTATTTAATATAATTCTAGTAAAAAAAGCCTATTATTTAGTTAATAAATCTTAACCCTCTTCTAGCTAATTAATAAGGTTATTTAAGGCTTATATTTAACTTATAATATATATAAAGATAAATATATTTTATATATTAAAAAGCCTTATTTTATAATTAAATATTATAAAATTAACTTATTACCTTAATAATAATCTATTAATATATAGTAAATCTTTATATATAATTTTCTAAATATAAAGGAAAGTATATAAATTTAAAATATAATTAAAATTAAGATTATTAATATTAATTAAAGGACTAGTTATATAAGTATTAGCTATTATACTTAAGGGATTATAGCTAGGTTAGCTATTATTAATACTAATTATATAGTATTATATTTTATAATAATCTTTATAGTTTTTAGCTTATTTAAAATTAAGCTTTTANAATTAACTTATTACCTTAATAATAATCTATTAATATATAGTAAATCTTTATATATAATTTTCTAAATATAAAGGAAAGTATATAAATTTAAAATATAATTAAAATAAAGATTATAAATATTAATTAAATAACTAATTAAATAACTATTAGTTACTATATCTAGGGGATTATAGCTAGGTTAGCTATTATTAATATTAATTATATAATACTATATTTTAGAATAATCTTTATAGTATTTAGCTTATTTAAAATTAAGTCTTTAAAGTTCAAGCCTTAGTATTAACTACTTTAATAAAATAATAAGAGAAAAAGTATTTAGTTTATTAAAGCTAAAAAAAAATCTTATTTATACTTATAAATTAAGGCTACTTATTTAATTAGATTATAAGGTTAAAGGTAATAGTACTATATAATTTTATAACTTAATTTTAAAGTTATTATATTTTTTAATATAATATATCATAGTTTATATTATAATATACTAAAAATAAGTATTATATTATATTATCTTATTATATAAAACCCTATTAGCTATACTTTATATATTACTATAAAGATATATCAACTTTTTAATAACTAGCTATAACCTTAATATAGCTATTAGGCCTGCCTTAAAGGCAGTTAATAAAGTAAAACTTAAAGATATATATATAATAGTTAAAGCTATTAAAAAGAACTTCTTATTAAAGTACTAATTTAACCTTATTAAAATAGCTATCTTTAATTATTACTTAATTAAGTTAATTAATTATATAGCTTATTTAAGCTATTTTAAAACTTTTAACCTAAGTTAAGTTTCTTTTTTTTATATATTACTATTAGCTTTATATAAGACTATTAAGCTTTTAACTTCTTAAACTAAGGCTTAAATAGTAAGGCCTCTATAATAAGCTAGAATTATAAAAGTTAGTATTAATTAAAGTTTATTTATTTTAAGTAATATAATTACTACCTTAATTAAGTAATATATATACTGCCCCTTAGTAGCTATATTAATCTTCTTTCTTTACTTTAACTAAAAGACTAAGATATCTTTAACTAACCCTGATAATATACCAGGCCTAGTATATTTATTATAAAGTACATTCCTTAACCTAACTTTCCCTATACTTATTAATTACAGTTATTAATATTAATTATAAGTATTAATATAATACTTATATAGAATAGCCTATAGTTATATAATTATAACTATTATATAACTAGCTATGACTATAATATAGCTATAATGCCTACCTTATAAATAGCTAATATAAAAAAACTAAGAAAAATCTATATAATAGTAATTATTATTAAGAAAAACTTCTTATTAAAATACTAATTTAACTTTATTAAAATAGTTATTTTTAATTATAAGTTAATTAAGTTAATTAATTATATAACTTATTTAGCCTATCTTAATATAATTAACGTAAATTAAGTCTATAATAAGCTATTAAGCCTCTTAAACTTAAAGAAAGTTCTAAAGAAAGGTTATTCTTTTTAATTAAATTCAGTAGCTTTCTTTACTATTTTTATAAATAACTTAAATATATATAAAAAGTGGCTTTATAATATAACTAAAAGGGTTATTATTATAAAGAGGGCCTTATTATTAATATAAGGATAAAGCCAGGGTAATAGCAGGGTTCTAAGTCTAAAGGTTTAAAGGAATTATTTTATCTCTTTAAGATTTTAATCTAATTACTTAAACTATTCTTTAAAAGTTATTATTATTTATTTAATATATTTAGTTTTACCTTTATAATATTTATATTAAGTTCTTTTTAAAATAAGTAATATTTTATTATACTTAATTTTATTACTCTTTTTAAATAAAGTTTAAGATCTTATTTTATTCTTATTTAAATTATTCTTATTATCTAAAAGGGAATCTTTATAGTTTACTTAATAAGTCTTTTAATTAAATTATAAGGTATAGTATAATAACTATAGATATTTAAGTATTATATTATATCTTTATATAGAGATAATATTAAAGTTAATATTTTAATTTTTTTTATTTATAAATACCTTAAAGTAATTAATCTTTTTAATTATCTATCTATTATTATAATTATAAATGTTTTTATTTTTTATTTTTAATTACTATTAGCCTTATATAAAGCTATCAAGCTTCTAGCTTTTTAATTAATAGCTTAATAGTAAGGCCCCTATAGTAGGCTAGTATTACAGAGATCAAAATCAGTTAAGGTTTATCTGCCTATTGCTGCCTTAACTAAGCAGTATAAATACTGCCTGCAGGTTTACCCCTCGGCAGCTGTGTCAACCTTCTTCCTTCACCCTAGCTCAGTGTTCGGAATTAGTCAAATCAAGTCAAATCAAGTCATGATTTGATTTGATTAGGTACGTACCTTTGATTTGACTAATTAGTCAAATCACTTTTTTTAGTGACTATAGTCAAGTCAAATCATCAGGTTGATTTGACTTGATTTGACTAATTGATTTTTTCATGACTATAGTCAAATCATGATTTGATTTGATTTGACTATAGTCAAACCAATCAATTAGACTAAAATCACTTAAAATAGGTAAATTAAATCTTATATTGCCTAAATAGGAAATTAAGTATTATATATAGATTATATATAAAAAGTACTGTATAAGACTATTTTTCTTACTATTTTAGCTCTTATATAGCTACTTATATAAAATAAAGTAGATTTTAAGAATCTAAAGTCTAATTAAAGCATTTAAGTAGCCTGATTTTTAAAGTGCCTATATAAATTCTATCTATATAGCTAAAATTATAAAAGACTTATTATACTATATAATCTAAAAACTATTATACTATAAAGGCTATATTATATAGTAATCTATTTTAATAGGCTAGATAACTTACTTTTAAAGTCTTTTTACCTATTATATATANCTATTATACTATAAAGGCTATATTATATAGTAATCTATTTTAATAGGCTAGATAACTTACTTTTAAAGTCTTTTTACCTATTATATATAGAATAAAATCGCTAAAAAAGGAATAATCTTCAGCTATTTAGTACTATTACTAAGCAAAGATATCATTATTATATAGCTAAATATAAGCTTTATTATATATATATTTTTCAAACTTTTAACTATATAGCTTAATTTAATATAGAGCTTTTAAAAATATATATCTCTAAAATATCTAATTAGAGCTCTTTAGATTTTTAGAATATACTTTATTTTATTTTAAAAGCTATATAAGCCCTATAAGGATAAGAAAAATAGCCTTATATAGTACTTCCTATATACAATCTATATATCTTACTTAATTTCCTATTTAGGTAATATAGGATTTAATATAGCGATTTTAAGTAATTTTAAGCTAATTAGCTAAAATAACTAAAGTCACATCAAATCAGATCAGTGATTTGATTTGATTTGACTAATCAGTTTTTTAGTGACTATAGTCAAGTCAAATCATCAGGTTGATTTGACTTGATTTGACTTATCAATTTTTTCGTGACTATAGTCAAATCAAAGGACCCACTTAGTCAAGTCAAATCATGATTTGACTAATTAGTCNGACTTATCAATTTTTTCGTGACTATAGTCAAATCAAAGGACCCACTTAGTCAAGTCAAATCATGATTTGACTAATTAGTCAAATCAAAACGACTAATGAGTCACTGACTCATTCCCAACACTGCCCTAGCTAAAAGATCTCCAATCGACCCTTACAACCGGGCCTATTTCCTTTTTTATTTAGTATAATATAAGGTACTTTTTTATATTTCTATAGTAATTTTAATTTATTTATTATATTAAAAGAAATATAAGTCATATTAGCTTTACTATTAATAAGTATATTTAATTATATACTTTTAATTCTTACTTTTAGTTATAGGTAGGTTTATTAGCTTTTCTATTTTATAATTCTTCTTAAAGTTTTCTTTAAAAGTTTATTTTTTATTATTTTATTACTTATATAATACTTTATTATAAGTAATATATCCCTTTCCCTTATAAGTAATTATAGCTATATTTACTATTTATATAGTTAATATTATTAAAATAATTATATTTTATGTTAATCTTTTTTAATAAGCTATATTTACTTTTTATATTAAGTATTTTACTTTATTATTATTAATTTTAAAAGTAAGCTATATGTTATCTTTTTTTATTTATTTATATTTAAAGGTATTATTTTATATTTTTTCTAACTTATTAACTTTTATAATAGTTTTATAGATTTTTTTATTTAGGTTCTTTTCTTTAATATCCTTTTGAGTTTAGACTTTTTATTTCTATTTAAGAATATATTTAAAGTTCTAGGTATAATTTAAAGCTTATTTTTATATTTTAATATTAGTAATAAGTTTAATTATTTATATTTCTTTATACTTTTTAGTAATTTGATATCTTAAAATATTAATAATTAAATAAAGTTTCTATTTTTTATATTCTTTAATTATTTATTTAAAAATAATCTAATTTTAATTTATTATGTTTTAATTTGATTATATTAATAGTTTTAATTACTATTTAAAGTTTTTCTTTTTTAATAATACTAACTTATTCCTTTCTTTATAATACTAGTTTATACTTTTAATTAGTTTTAATAAAGTTTTTATATTTTTAATAAATAATCTTAGATTTATCTTCCTTAATTATTTTAATTATTAATAATTTTAATTTAGTTTTATATTAAGTATTAACTTATTAGGTTTTCCTTTAATTTATATAATACTAAGGTTTATTTTTATATTAGTTTTTATTTCCTTATAAGTTATAGATTTCTTATATAAATTACTAATTATTAATATTAATTATAATATTAATATATTTTATTAAAGTCTTTAGTTAGTCTTTTTATTAAAGCTTAATTTATATTAATTCTTTAAGAATATTAAATTAAAGTAATATAAAGATATTTTAATTTTATAATAATGTACTAATTAATTATAAAAATACTATTTCTATAGCAAAGGCTAATTTAATTTACTTAAGTATTTTAATTTTTCTTTTTACTTATCTTTTTTTATTTATAATATTAAATATTATTTATAGTATTTCTTTAAATTCTTTATACTTATTCTACTTAAGAATTATAGTAATTTAAGGTTAATATACATAAAAAGGGTTTTAAATATAATTACTTATAATAAGTTAAAATTATTATATAATTATTATAGGTAATTAGAAACAAAGCTAAGTAAGTATAATAGTATTATATTAACTAAAGCTTAAGGAGGTTAGATTTTAAAGTAAAGGGTTATTATAATAAAGTTAAGGGGGTTATAGGATTATATATTAGACTAATTAGCCTTATTATTAGTAATATTATTATTATAATTATCTCTCTTTTTGAAGTTTAGCTATCTTTAGTTATAATATTATTATAATAGAATTAAGTAATTATTAGTATTCTTAGATTTATAAATATATTTTATTAGTAGTTTATAATATCTTTAAGATTTTATAGTAATAAAATAACTCTTTATAAGTAATCTTTATATAAAAACTACTAGACTCTTTTATATAGCCTTATTATAATACTTTTTAAATATATATATATAAAGGCTTTAAATTATAAAGTTTATTTTTAATTTTTTAAGCTTTTATAAGGCTTTTATTTTTACTTTTATAATAAGTATTTAATTTTTTTTTAATATAATTCTTTTCTCTATTTTTTTTTATTTTTATTTTATATAACCTTTTTAATTTATATACCTTTTACTTTTACTTCTTATTTATACCCTTTACCCTTTAGCTTTAATTTTAATTAACCTTTTTACTATTATCTTTACTTTAATTCCCTTATACTTATTATTATAATATTTAATAATAAATATTATAACTTTAAAGTTAAAGTAAAAAAGGCTTTTTAGAATCTTAATAAAGAAATAGCCTTTAAACTTACTAATTACTTTATTAATAATCTAATATACCTCTTTTATATTTATTACTTTTATAATAGCTTTAAAACTTATTTCCTAAACCTTAAAGTTATAAGAGATTTATATATATTCTTTATAATTAATTATTACTTTAATAACCTTAATACTTTATATTATAATAAATACTTTAATAATAAAGGTATCTATTACTTATAGGTATTATCTTCCTTGTTATTTACTATTAATAGCTAACCTCTAAAGCTTTAATTATACTTAAAAGTAATTAAAATAATATTATTATAATAATAGAACTTATATATATAATTCTTATTACCTTTAATTAATACTAATCGCCTTAATTCTATAATAATACTTATAAAAAACTTATATATACTAATTGCCTTAATTCTATAATAATACTTATGAAAAACTTATATATACTATTTACTAGCTCCTTAAAGCCTTTTTTTTATATATATTATTTATTTTATTAAATGCTACTTATTTAATAATAAGAAAGTTAAAATAAGGTTTTTTTATTAATCCCTTTTTTACTTATATTAATATATTTTAATATAAAAAACTCCTATCTTATATACCTTTATTATTATAATACATTACCTTACTTATATTAAGATATATTTATACCTTTAAAATAATAAATACTTTAAGGTTTAACCTTACTTATATATTTTTTAAATCTTATTTATAAAATTAGTAAATATTAAATATATAGCCTAATAGGTTATTGCTTATACTTTTTTTATTTAAGTTATTAAAAGTCTAGAAATTAACCTTACTAATACTTTAAAGTTATATATATAGATTTTCCTTTTTAGCTTTAATTTAATTATTAATTTTTACTTTAATTTCTTATTACTTTCTTTTCTTTTAGTCTTATTAAAATTATCTTATAAGCTCTAGTTAGGTTTTTTAATAATATTAAGGCTATAGCTTTAATTTTACTTATAATATACCTTTTATTTCTTAATAGACTTCTTTTTATTATTAATATATCTCTATTTAGTTTTAAATTAATTTATAGATATCTACTTTAATCTTTATTATTACTTTTAGTCTTTAACTTACCTCTTTATATATCTTTAAAAGATAATATACTTAAGTTAATAATACTTATAATAGTTCTACTTTTAATTATACTTTACCTTTTTAATAATTCCTTTAAAATATATATACTTTATATTTAATACTTTAACTTTAGTTAAGTACCTTTTAAATTACTTTTAAAAGCACTATAATTCTTAAAATTATAATAAGTTAGTTTAATTTAATAGATGAATAATATAATAAGTTAGTTTAATTTAATAGATGAATAATATAATAAGTTAGTTTTTTATAGTTATTATTATAGTTTTTTAGTAGTTTTTAAGTTAAAATAAAAGGAGATTTACTTATATTTTATAATTACTTTTACTTTTTTANCTTTTAAAAGCACTATAATTCTTAAAATTATAATAAGTTAGTTTAATTTAATAGATGAATAATATAATAAGTTAGTTTAATTTAATAGATGAATAATATAATAAGTTAGTTTTTTATAGTTATTATTATAGTTTTTTAGTAGTTTTTAAGTTAAAATAAAAGGAGATTTACTTATATTTTATAATTACTTTTACTTTTTTATAGTATTTTTATAGCTATTATCTTTAGATTTTAATTAATACTTTTTTAATTATCTTTTTTTTTTATAAAGCTATCTTTATTTATAACTTAAACTTTTTATTTTTCTACTTTACTTAAGACTTCACTTATATTATAATAATTTATAATATATTTTTTATATCTATAATAGCAACTTATTAATTACATTTAACTAGCTATCCTTTTTATTTTATAAAGTAATATAATTCCTTATAAATTTCTTTTTCTTTTTTAATTTATTTAATTTCTTATTAATTATCTTTTTCTTTATGGTTTAATATTAATAAGGAATTATTATCCTTTTAATTATATACTTAATATACTTTAATAAGATTTATATAAAAGATATTATATACTTTTATATATTAACTTAGTAAAGTTAGGTAATATACTTATAACTTAATATACTTAATAATCTTAAAAAGGCTAATAAACCTTAAGGCCAATTTCTTTTTTTTTTTTTTTTTTTTTTTTTTTTTTTTTTTTTTTTAAATTTAGATTACTTAAAGGTTTTAAAACTATTGCTACCTAGAATTTAAAATTGTGATAACCCTAACAAAGCTATGCACTTTACTAGCCATATAGTGTATTACTCCTGCCGAGCTAAGGTGGCTACCTGCATATTAATTTAAAATTAGCGACGCTCGCAATGAGGCCTTCTATGTATAGGCAGTTGTTAGCTTAAGTACAGAAAGTCGACTAATGAAAGTGGTATATTAGCCTCGCTAGACAAATGGAGGCGTAGATGTTTATGTAAAAAATCTCTTTAATGCATATAAAATAGGAATAGTAGTAGTCTATACTATCGTAATATTACCTGTGAGGTAGATATGCTTTTTATACTATCTCCTTTCCCTTCTCTTAAGAAAAGAGAAGCCACATTATAATTCGTTAAGATACAGTTATGGTTATATAGCCTTGCCTATATAGATAAAAAGGGAAATAGCTATATGTTTTTACCCCTTATAAATAAAAAAATAATAGGCTATAGTTATCTAGACTGCTATAGTTATTATTAAATTATGCTATATAAGACTTAAAAGCTGTTAATTCTATTTATAGTTTATAGCTAAGTAAAGCAGGGTAATAAAATATATAGAATTAAGATTAGTAATAGACTTAATTATAAAGTATTAATAATTACCTAACTAGACACTATAGGCCAAGAGTAAGGGAGCTAAAAGGTTAAGATAAGCGGCCTATATAGCTTTACTTCTTAATATTAGATTCTTTTAATTTAAATTAGTCCTTTAATATTAGTTAAATCTTTAGTAATAGAAAACTATAAATCTTTTACTACTACTACTATAGACTAAGTCTTAGTAAATATATTAAAATAATTATTAATTATAGCTTAAATAGTAAGAAGTATAGAATATACCTATTATTAGATCTTTAGGCAAGAACCTCTGCTATATTGCTATATTTAAGATAGTGAAGCGATACTCTAACTTTAGGCTTGCGAGGGGTTAGTTAGTAAGTCCCTATAAGATATAATCTGGAATCAGTGACCTAACCTATAGGCTTACCGGTGTAGCTAGATAAGTGCGAGCAGCGTATTTACAATTACTGCCTAAAAAGAGGGGTCTATAACTTTTAGTGCTATCCATAACTTTTATAACTAACTTAGAGGGAAGTGTAAAGCCCCCCCTCTTAGTTTAGCCCTATAGCGCTAACTAACAGGTAGGGCTTAGAGTTAATAAGTTATTAGGAAATATGTAAATACTTCTATAAGGGGCCGTTATATCTGCTATGCTAGAGAGTTAGTAGCATTTTCTAAGCGCACCGACCTTATCCAATAGACCTTAGGTACGATTTTAGTAATGAAGGTTTTTGAACCATTTTTATTTAAAATTTTAAATTCGTGAAGGATTAGCTCAGTCACCTTGGCCAGGCGATTAATACATATATGCCCAGTCAGACACTAATCAATACTTAGCCCCTAATGTTTCACCAAATTGCAACTTGTGAGGTTGATAGTCAGGCGGGGTTTACAGAAGCAGATAAGAGCCCCGCTAACTAAGCCGCATAACGTTAACCAGTATACCTTTGCTTGAAGTTATATATAAAACCGGCTTCGCTATTGTAAGNCCAGGCGATTAATACATATATGCCCAGTCAGACACTAATCAATACTTAGCCCCTAATGTTTCACCAAATTGCAACTTGTGAGGTTGATAGTCAGGCGGGGTTTACAGAAGCAGATAAGAGCCCCGCTAACTAAGCCGCATAACGTTAACCAGTATACCTTTGCTTGAAGTTATATATAAAACCGGCTTCGCTATTGTAAGGGTCGAGTGCTTGCAGACGAACAATGCCGCTGTTAACCGAGACCGAGCATGGCCTAGATCTTCCTCCAGCGGATATTAGGTCATGCGTTAAGGTCATTATTGGCATAACCCGGCTGAAGCGTTAATCTGCATTCGAAGAGCACCGCGACAATTCTGCGTTAGAAAAAGGAGGTATAACCCTAAAGTTCTATAGCGGTTATTTCAGATAAGCTACCATCTAGAAAACGCTACTGGCCTTTGTTAACCGAGAAGCTGCTGTATCTTCTAGACTTATTATGATATACTATTCGTATAGGTATATAACCCATTCCTATAGCTGACTCAAGAATAGCATTGTAGAAAATTAGCATATATGGGTAGAGAATGCTTTCTAAGCTGTAGTACCTAGAATTTCCCTAAGGCTTTTAGCCAAGGTTAATAATAGGTTAAGTATAGCGATGCTTCCCACTTTCAATAACTATTACCTAGGTAAGGTCTCTTGACAAAAGAAACCCCACTACCTATACAATATTAAACTAATTATTATTATTCTAGAGTGCTGTTCTATTATAGACTACGTTAATATTGCGCCTATAAACGATCAAGAAGGCTCTAGAGGATCTATGCGAATAGGTGATTGGGACGCATGACAAGAAGCTGTAAGTTTTATATATTATTATAAGTAGTTCTAGGTAAGTGACTGAAAGTAAAGATAGGAATGTAAACTAGCGATTAAGAAACTTTCCCTTAGTATCTAGATTGACCAGTAGCAGTGATATTAGGAAGATCATTAAACATATCTTTATCAGATAAATTAAAGAAATATTACCTGATCGATAGCCTACGTCGATGGCAGAGATTAAATAAGTGCCTTCACTGGCTCTATCTGGATATCTTTTTCATTTTCACCAACTAGGATAGCATACTTAAGGTCATAAGAATAAACCTTAAGCCTAAGGAATTGGTGAGCATATAACGGCACACGAATTATCCCGAAGTCTGATTAACTAACCTAACACCTAGTAACTCTTTAACGCTAAAGACACTTTGCCTATTATTCGCCAGACTCGCGAGTTATATCATAATATATCCATAACTCTAGCTATACTAAAGAGTATTAGGCTACACTAGGCATCACTTAAGCAATACTAATGCGCACTTTAAAGAATAACTTAATCCAGATTAATTAGGGCTTTACAGTTTTAACTAGAAGATATTACTTAACTATTGGATTACTACGCGATAACTTTACTTACTATTATAGAGTAGTAATAGAATCTCCTAAACCTAGTAAAGTANTCCATAACTCTAGCTATACTAAAGAGTATTAGGCTACACTAGGCATCACTTAAGCAATACTAATGCGCACTTTAAAGAATAACTTAATCCAGATTAATTAGGGCTTTACAGTTTTAACTAGAAGATATTACTTAACTATTGGATTACTACGCGATAACTTTACTTACTATTATAGAGTAGTAATAGAATCTCCTAAACCTAGTAAAGTAAAAGACCTACAATTAGTATTTAAGAGAAAACTTAAATAGCTTATACCTTATAGCTCTTTAACATTAAGACCGTAACTTAAAGCCAAGCAGTTATAAGGATCAATACGCTAGCGTTCTTCTTTCTCCCCCTGACATTTATTGCTATATTAGGCCCACTTTACAAATTCTTATACTCTACTAATCCACCTTAGGGGATATTTGGTATAATAACGATAGATACCTCCGTAAAGTGGTATCTAGTAGCAGCTATACCTGTACTATTACTAACAGTTAGGGTAGTGTATGGCCTATACTGTATCTCAAGTACTGTAGATTCTTATCGCCACTTTTTATATAAAGTAACCTCCCTGAAAATTCCCATGAAGGCTCTACGGATCCTAAACCTGCCACTCTTAACAAACGGTCTTTAAAAAAGTACCTACCGTAATAACGAGGCAGGCTATATAAAGGAGGAACAAGAATTTACTACACCTTGAGCGGTAGAGTCGGCACCTCCGCCTCCTATAGTTATAGTTAATGACGTTGATCCTGATCTTGAATGGGGTGGTATATCCAGTGACTCCTCTATGCCTATTCGCTCCTCTGTAGTATTGGGATTTTAAGTTAGAGGTGTTGTGAGAGTAGATAGTAACTACCTAACTGTAGATCGATACGCCAGTACCGCTACAGGTACATTACACTCCCCTAGCGGCTCTCTTAGACACTACTAGATTAGAAATATGAAATTTTATTAGACCTTTACTAGCTTACTTTAGCTATTACTTATTAATAACTTTACTTAGAGTAGCAGCATACTAATATCTACTAGTATTAAAAATAGAGTTTAGTTAGCTATATATTTATCTTTGAGTGGGATTAAGCTTAGATAGAGTTTTTATACTTCTCTCTTAGTTTAAATACTAAATATGTGAGTGCTTAAGACTCGGAACTATTATATCTATTCTATATTGGACTAAGTAGAGTGAGTATATGATTTAATAGGTAATTATATACTATATACCGCTACCCTAGGTACTATTAAGAGGCGATTTATTATAGATTGGCCTAACCTTAGTACTACAGTCTTAAATTAACTCTAGTAGAGTTGATTTTATTAACCCTCTTTAAACCTAGTAGAGTTGATTATTATTAGAGTATAGAATTAATTTAATATTATTCTATATATAGGAGTAGTAATATTAATTATAATAGGGGTTTATTAAGGATTTACTATAGAATATAATATATCCTTTTATATAAAGTGCTATAAGGGGGTAATATTATATTACTAGATAGTCTTATTAATTAAAGAATTATTATTATTTAAATCTTATTACTAGTTATTAAATTATTATAATAGCTTTAAACTTATAATCTAAACTATATAATATAATTTATCTTTATATTCTTTTTTTTATATATTATTTTCTTATATACTAGGTTTATATATTTATCTCTATAGCTAATAAGGTTACTATATATTTAAGAATATAATATTATAATATATAGCTAAAGTATTAATAAGAGCTAGTAGAGAAGATAAATTAGATCCTAAATATTCTCTACAGTCAGGATAACCTATATTACTATTTACAGTACCTAACAGATATAATTTAACCTATCCTATATCTTACGTCACTAAAACCAGACAGTTTGAAATGTTATCCGTCGCGTCCAAAAGATATAAAAACATTGCACTAAAAGGCACCAATAGATAAACCCACAAGACAGGGGAAGACTAGCACTAAATTGCCCCGTATCCGCTTACAAGCTACTATAGGAGGAATATATCGCATATTAACGATTTTTTCCTTCTTAGGAAGGCAGTAAATGGTTCTAAGTTAATATATAGACAAAAGGACAGGCAGGCAAATTAAAAGTAAAGTTAAGTACTAAGAAGCTATAAGAAATATCCTATATTCTTATATCTAAGGCATCTACCTATTTATAATAAGTTATAGACCAGGAAGCTTTAAGTTAACTCTAAATAACTATTAATAATATAGGAACTAATATATTTACTACTATAAGCTTATAGTTAGATAGAATATAATAGGCTTCTATTTACTAAAGGTCTTAATAAGATATCCTATAAGTATTAATTAAACTATTAGACTACCACTCTCTTAATATAGACTATATCTTAAGGCAGGGCAATCTAGAAGGTACACTAAACCTTATAAGCCTACAAGAGGATAAATAAAAGATCTTATATATTATAAGAGCACTTAACTTAATAATAGACTATTATAAAGAAATAATTTACTATATTAGTTAAAATATCCTTTCCTAGTTACTTAATTTATAGCTTTAGAGCTACTAAGAGGTCGCTTTTAACCTTATAGTAAAGAAAAATAGTAAGATTAGATATAAAAGGATTTAAAAGTAATTCTTAGCTTTTATCCTATAAACCTACTAAATACTAGAAGACCTTTAATAAGATATAATAGATATAAAGATAAAGCCTAAGATCTCTATATAGCTAGATCGCATTTAGGAGTATATAGCTTAGAAGTATTTTAATATATTAAAGAGAACTTAGCTAGTTATAGAAGGATAGAAAACCCCCTAAATTAGAATACGCTATAGCCCTGTAGATAGCCAGTCTATTAACACCCCCCTTAATATATAGACTTCTTAGAGAGTAAATAGGAAAGAAAGAGATAAGGATAATAAGATAGATAATAAGAATGTTAAAGCTTAGGAGCTTAAGGATAATAATAATAATAAAGACACTAAGAGTAATTATAATGATTTTAAATATTTTAATAATATTAAGGGGAATATAGCTAGAACCTATTAAGATATATTCTTAGGGGTATTAGGAGACTCTACTATATCTATATTTAGATAATTCCTTAAACTCTTATTTTAACTATATATTATACTTAGTACTAAACCTTTTTTAATAAATAACTNGGATAATAATAATAATAAAGACACTAAGAGTAATTATAATGATTTTAAATATTTTAATAATATTAAGGGGAATATAGCTAGAACCTATTAAGATATATTCTTAGGGGTATTAGGAGACTCTACTATATCTATATTTAGATAATTCCTTAAACTCTTATTTTAACTATATATTATACTTAGTACTAAACCTTTTTTAATAAATAACTAAGTTTTATATTACTTATATATTTTAGTAGTATACTTAGATTTTCTGCTAATTATTAAAGATTCTAGCTTGCTTAATAGTACTGTATAAAACTCTTAGTAATAATATATATAGTATATCTTATTCCTAGAGTAAGCTTTACCTTTATATAGATATTAATCTATAGGCATTCCTTAATAGCAAGATACTAGGGCTTTTAAGTATCTTAATAAAATCCGAGCTAAGTATATAATTCTAGGCTTATAATATCCTTTAATAGAGATAATTAGCTTATAAGATTTTAAATATAATATTATATATAATAAGCTACTCTTTATACTTTTTTACTAAAGTAATAATAATAAGATAATATTTTATATAAGTATTTAAATAATAATAAGCAAGTTCTATAAACTGCTAAATTACTTTATTATATAAGTAAAAGTATTATATAATTAATTAATATTTAGGATCTAGCTAAATATTAACTTATTAAGAGTTAAAGATAATAACGTAGTTGATAAGCGAGTGTGACAGACAAGTGAGTGTGACACTACTCTATACACCTTAAAATCTAATTTTTAAAAGCTTATAAAATACCTAATTTAAGCCTAAAATAGCTATAATTTTAATAGCTTATATATAAGTTTTAAAATAAGCTATATTAANGTGTGACACTACTCTATACACCTTAAAATCTAATTTTTAAAAGCTTATAAAATACCTAATTTAAGCCTAAAATAGCTATAATTTTAATAGCTTATATATAAGTTTTAAAATAAGCTATATTAAAATTTTTTAGATTTTTAAAAAAATCCTATATAGCTAGTATATAAAAACTTTATTTACACTGTATAATTAAGCTTTTTTATATAAAAAAAAATGCCGAAAACTAATGAATGCTGCAGTATGACGGTTCGAACGGTGTTGGTTTGGCTCTTGACTTGCTCATCAACGAGTTCAAGCTGTGCATGGGACTTGCTGGATGCAGCAAGATTAGCGATATTACCCCGGCTCATCTGTCCATCTTGAACGCAAAAGGTGTCTTGGAGGGTGTGTACTAAAAGCTAGAATACAGCAATCACGACGGTAATGAATAAAATAGAGGCAGCTTTCAAATACGATAGTGTTCTACTGGTGCATATCCGTAATGGAAGTGCAGGGTAACATACTTGGACCATCTTCAATACACAGCTTTTTATTAGGAATATGCGGCACAGTAGTAAGAGTAATGCTGTCAGTTAGCGTTAGAGTGGTAGCATGAACAACAAGCACAAGTGCCATGACTTAAGCAATGCAGACGGCATCAATCCTTTACTCTGTTATCGCGGGAATGATAAATCATCCCTTGTTCAGGTCGATCCGCAGAGCCCCCCCTCCTGGCCAATTGTGGCTTCACACTTGTCAATCAATTTTAGCTTAAAGCTTAACCTAAAAGCCATTACTCAATTCACATACCGTAACGTCAATCTCCTTGAGTCCTTTCGTAAGGCCGGGACATCAAATTGTTCAGTGATCGAATCTGCCGCCGCCATTATCGATATCGGTTCTAGCGAGTTTTGCCAAGTCAGAACCTTGATAGTCACGATATAAACCTGGACCTTGGCACGGCAGATCATCCGCTACTGACACCTTGGCAAACACGTTAGTTCTCGCCATGCCATTTCTTCCGAAATCGCGATCCTTTTTTCAGTGCCGGCATTTACTCGGGGACAGCGCTGCCGTCATCTTTTAGTGCTGAGTGCCCCCAATGCCGCTCAAACCTTGTTTACCTACATATCTAGCGTGGGATGATGACCCTGTTGTCCTTTCGGTCGAAATGCGTCATCGGAAGGCTCGGTCCGTATGGCGCAATTGGCGACTGGACTAGACTACGGGAAATGGTGATATTATTCGAATTTCCAGAATCGAATCAAAAACTCTGTAGAGTGGGGGGCGTGCGCATACCCTGGTATGAACCGGTAGAGTTTGGTTGCGTTGCATGCGCGGAATTAACTACCTATCCCACCAAACCAGGACTAGCGGGCAGAAAAGAGAGATCTGATAAAACAGGCAAGTCGTGTTCCTAAACAGGTGTTGCCATGGCCTTGCTTTGAGCGTCAGGTCATGGCCCTTTTGGGAAGCTGAGTCTCTGCTGTGCCTTGGACATACCTTGAAGCTCCACGCGTGGTGATAAGCGGCAGCTCACGTATGGCCAGTAGATGCTGTAGTCAGATCCAAGACTAATGGAAGTACGGCAGGTAAAGTCAGCAAAGGATTCTGTCGACTCGGATTGTTGCCGTTGAAGGATTCCTTCTCG
>WEYU01000015.1:0-19099 GCA_011036685.1 Fusarium cf. nygamai | reverse complement strand
CTCCCGCCTCCTTAGTCATCGCCTAATCAGTTTCATCACGTACCATGCCCAACTCCACCCAACCTCATCAATTTCTCCTCCTAAATCCTCACGATGTCGCCCTCTGCAAACACCACAACAAACCACAACCAACGCCCACCTCATCACCCGCTTCCCGAAGAAGAAGCCCGTACATCGCTGCTGCACCGTTATAAAATTCCGACTTATACCCACCGAACGAGCGCGCGCGCCTCCTTCCGTGGAATAAACGGGGTGCAGAAGGGACGCGCGCTCCGACTCGCAGTCTATCTGGAGTCTGGGCATGACCTCGCAGTTTATCTGGAGGTCACGGGTCGCCTGTCAGCGAAACTGGTTTTTCTTCTAGGGTTGCTATGGAAAAGGGTTTGGGATTATAGGTCAGGTACGTATACGTGTCTTGGTATACTAAATTAATTGGTAGCTCGATGGCGTCGATTCAGTTAGATGCGGTAAAGGTGGTGCTTGCGTGGCAGCATAATGGTACGCCACGATATCTCGCTGAGCCTGATCCTAAGAATTCTTCCATTCGATTTACGCTACACCTTAATACGACCTCGGCGCTCTTCGAAATTCAGATTCCCATTAGCTATAAGCAACACACCAAGACTTCAGCCATCTACATTCACGTCAACCCTCGGTCTATCATCTCCCTCACACCTTCCGTTGAACAAGACGTCCCCGATCCCGTCAAGCCTGCTCTTGGGTCTACGATATGTCTTGACTTCGAGCTCAACGACGCGATCACTATCCTCATCCCAAGCTTTATAAGCGAGCCAGTTACGGCTGCCCGATCACGTTCCGGAGTCATACTTGACTCGCTCTATGAGTTGGTAGAGACAACCTCTTTACGCGTCTATATCCCCGACGATGCATTGTCTCAGGATCAGTTAGAGTCTCTCAGCTCCGCAATCATACAGCAGCTGAATCCATTCTCTGGTCCTGATTATGACATATCTCGTTGGTTCTCGGGTCGTGGTGCAAAGGTCGCAACACTTGTGAAGCCTCCACCACCTTCTTACAACAAAGCCACGGTCGGCCAAACGAATGCACCCCTGTACAACGAAACATCAACCTTCGATCCACCTACCCCTTCCCGCAAGCGCAAACGAAGCCAAGACTCAACTGGCCAACGAAGCCAGGAGGTAGTCCCTAATAACGCCACAATATGGGACAAGCTGCTAGAACTCGAGGCTGTAGTCCATAATCGTACTTTTCGGCTNCCACCTACCCCTTCCCGCAAGCGCAAACGAAGCCAAGACTCAACTGGCCAACGAAGCCAGGAGGTAGTCCCTAATAACGCCACAATATGGGACAAGCTGCTAGAACTCGAGGCTGTAGTCCATAATCGTACACGACCCAATACCCCCGAGGACCAGTCACGGCATGTCCAGGAACTACAAGCCGAGGTCGCAAAGCTACAGACGCAACTCATCCAATGCGAAAAGAAAGTCGTGGACGGAGAAGCCGAGGTGGTGAAGCTACAAACACAGCTGACACAATGCGAGAAGAAAGTCGTCGATCTGGACACCGAACTCGCAGGATTACGATATACCCAAAATAATGCCGACAACGAAGCGAGCGTGATAATAAGCGAGATAGAAGATACTCTCCGAGAGCACGAAGAAAAGATAGACTTTGTTACAAGAGGGAAGGACGATGATGAGTTTGTGGATATCCTTAAGGAGGAGATACTCAGTGAACTCATTACGCGGATATCGCGTGGCTGAAGGTGCTATCATGGTATGTTGTTGATTTTGACGTGCGAGATACTTTGCTGATATGATGAACTAGATTCCAAGTACATAATAACCTTACAACGACGCATGTAATATGACTGCACAATTAATGTCGCATGAAGGATCTCAATCGTCCAACGAATTTCCGATGAACACTCACGACCTATAACAGAGCTGCCAGCTTAGCGCACGCAACCATCAAGTGACCATAATGGCCTACTCAACAAGTCTGCCACTGTATGTCGTTTGTTCCACAGAACTGCTATATCTATATTGACTGTTCCTACTAGTACGGAGCAAGACCTTGTATCTGGATAATCTACAAGAGCGGCAGAGGACTTCAAATCTGACCCATATCAATATCTGTGATACATAATATAATATATCTCCATGAATATTATTATTAGTTATGGGGTGATGGAGGATGTACCACGGACGCGATGTAAGGAATCGGAGAAGCCTTCCGCAAAGCTGTAATCAAGGCTGGCTTGGGATGTCTTTTCAAGAAGATTTTTTGGTGGCGAGAGAAGAAGGCCTTAACCCTCACAACAATCTGGCGACGGTCTCTAGTAGTGTCCATTGACGATTCTAAAATGGATTGTATAGGGTAGCAAAAACAAGGCGCATTCAGATAGAGACCCTTTATTGTTTGCGTCGACAGCCTGCCTACATCCTTATTATTCGTCTCAATTTCACTGAAAGAGGAAATTCTACATCTCTCATTGGCTTATACCCTGCTAGTTCCTCTTTCACTGAAAGAGGGACAGTATTTTCAATCCCCCACCGGTTTTCTTTTACTAGAAGTATGTAATGGACCTTCTCATTGGCAGGTTCGTTCCTTTATCGCAACCTTCACAGATAGCTTTGGTGGCGCAAAGCGATATACCTCCTGAGCGCTTTCGCCTAATGACAAAGGCTGACTAATATACACGTTCTTCCTGATAATTCTTGGGTAGGGTTCTCAAGCGTATCAGGCAAGCATGTCGGGTTGTTCTCCTGCCTGGAGTCGAAAGAGGCACCGTGCGCAAGTGGTAATTGGTCGAGAGTCGATCGACCATCGACATTCTGGAGGATCACACTAAATCGGGCCCGTGTTAGCTTAGCCATTGGATTGTGCAAGACGTAAGGCGTCACCGGTTTGATTGCGGCACTGAGCTGAAAGATCATCGCAGTTTTGATTCCGATGAAGCAATGTGGAGTCACTTGAAGAGCAGACACAGCTGTGCGATGGACTATGATCCTGGTTTGTCGTGGTCTTGAGTCTCTATGGCTGTTTTAGCTAATGGCAAGACGTCTTGTTTCGTCAGACTGTACACAGTTTATAGTTAATGTGATTTACTGCTACTCGTAATGTTGATATAGATCACAGGTAATTAATGGAGCTGCAATCAGTCGTAAACTTCTAAGGTCAGTCCATGTGATCTCTAGCGCAGGGTAACTTCAATCAATATCATAGCACTCCAGACCAACTCACTGTTACATAGTTTACCCTCAACACAGAGCGCAGCAGAGAGCTCCTAGAGTCAGTGGACAATAATGAGGATACGGAAGTCAAGCGCATACGCATCGACTGGTATAAGACGGTGGAATTTCTGGATAAGGCAGCTAAACTGACTGAAGTCTTACAGGCCAAAGAGTACAGTGAGTGCATTAAGAGAATTCGTGTAGATATTGAAATGGCGATTCGCGATTTACGTGATTAGGGATAGAAAGTACAGGGAAATGAAAGATTAGAGCTTTTATAGATCCTATCTGAACAAGGGCGATTAAGGTACAGAGAACGGTTAGTTAAGAAAGAAAAGGAGAAAAAGATTAGAGAGTGCAGGCAGTCAGCAGGGTTAAAGGTTATAAGCGCGTTAGGAAAGGACAAAAGCGACGAATTCTAAGAATTTATTAAAGAATAGGCTATAATGGTTCCGCCGGGCGAATATTTTGATAAGTAAAATGAAAAAATGACAGAGTATATTCCAAATAGAGGCTATTATTATTAACAGAATAGATATAGCAAAAGAAAAGTTAGAAAGAAAATTCTTAACAGAGAACCGAGTGAATGAGGTCTGAGAAGGGATAGTGTGAAACAGGAAATATCTTCAAGACCGTACCAAGAACTCTTAAATTTCTTGAAGTCAATACACAATCGGCTTGCTCGCGCAGCTACATTTTAAGAGTGTCGACAGCGACAAGCCCTGCAGCGCAGCATATACGAAGACTCTCCTAAGTCCGATTCCTCGAAATAGCAGCCAAATCCTTTGGAACAATGACGGCAGGCGTGCGTTTCCTTTAACAAATCCATACATTTGCCCATGTCCTTGGTTAGCTGTTCATGTGCGGACTCAAACATTACAGCCTGAGACTCAATAACGTCAAGGTCATGTTGGAGCAGATGTATTCGTTTTCCGCAAGCCCAAAGTGTTTCGATACAGAGCGTATGTTCAAATTCCACGTCTTGAAATGCTTTTAAATCAGTCAGCTCTTCCATGCGTTTCGCAGTGGCTGAGGCAACGATCGATCGAAGCTGAGCATCTCTGTTTGAGGTCGAAATCTCTTGGATGACGGGAGGGAGAACCTTAGCATCTTTGTTTGCCTCAAAAATGGTCTGCACCTTTGAGTTCGCAAGTTGGGCCAGCGCTTCGATATTATAATAGTCCGCAATTGTATTGATGCGCACATGACATAGCAGTTTCTCGGTAGTATCATCCATGACAGACTCAGAAATAATAGAAGAAGTTTCGTCCTGGTCCTGGTGTTGCTTATCGTCGGTAGTGGAGCTTTCCCTCTCCTTGGAGTTGAGTTGATACTCCCCCGTGTAGAGAAATGATATCATGGATTGGACAGTAGAAAGATCAAATTCGTTAACGGTGATGATCTTAGAAGTTGATTCCTAGCCAAAGAGTGAGCGTGAATAACCCACTGATGGTGTTTGGAGTCCTACTTGGAAGCAGCCAGATAGAGCAGCAGCCAGCACCGGTGATTGCGGACAAACAATCACTTGATGGAGTTTGAATTCATGGCCTTTACAAAGAAGAGTAAAATCACTGTACTTTCCAGACTCCACCAAGGGCAGCAGAAAGGCATGAGCTTGGAGAGCCATCAGGTGAATGTATGAATCAGCCAGTTAGTTGGGTAACCTTGTGTAATACTTGCGTCGAAGGCTATGCACTTATTGAATTCCCAAGTAAAAGAGGGATGGGAAATTAATCCAATTTCGCCACGTCAAGAACTGAGGCGTAAAGTTGAATAAAAAAGCCTACAAGTTTGCGCAGGACTGGGGACTGAAATAGCTGCGTGTTGGTCGGCCTCCCGCATCAGGTTTGTTCTTCTCAATCAGGGCCATCATTTATCCGTTCCGATACTCAACTATCAAAACATCCTTAGTTCTGTGAGGCAATTCCCATTACCATCCTGATCATCAGCGAAGCATTGGTTTAAAATTTTCAGCAAGATAGGGTTAGATAGTTGCAGCCTGAGGAAATTTGGGCGATATGGGTCTTCGTCTGCGGAAAATATGCCCACGTTCCAAACAAACGAAGAAGGCGTTACATTTCCTATCATGGAGTAGTACATTTCATCAGTCAACTTAGTCATGCCAGCAGTGTCACATGCCAACGCTCAGCCACACAGTAATTTGGAAACCTAGAGTAGTTGATAAGCGAGCCGATTGGCTTCAGTTACACTTGAGAAGCAAGTTTTTGAAAATATATAAGCCTGTCTTTCATTTATCCTGCCCCAAATCAAACTAACAGCCGTTTACTTACAATCCAAGAACAGAGCTAATAGTATGCGGGCGGTCAAGTCGCTCAATAAAGACAGATTGGTACCAAAATGAATCGTATAGGGTAGCGAAAACAAGGCGCGTTTCCACAAATCAGTGATGTATTACATCGCCCAAAATAGCTAGCGCCAGCTGGATAACGTGTCACTCGGTACGCTTCCAGGTACGAGGGTTTGTTCAAAGCATTCTCACTCTTATCTAACATCGATTTTTTACCCACTCAGACTGGACACTAAATGTAGTATAAAACTTATCACCATTATATAAATACGTACATTATAGCCTTTAGACTCAACTTATTTATATTATTATGAGACTTTCTCACTCTTATCTGGCGACGGTCTCTAGTAGTGTCCATTGACGATTCTCTACTCTAGAATACTAGATGGTAACGGGGCCCGTTACGGGTTCTAAGCCAATCAAAACTATTAAATTTAACATGGGGTCCTCAAACTTGTAACGGGCCCCGTTACAGTCCAGGTCATGTTTATAAAATCGCGGAACGGGGCCCGTTTTATGCTCTTAGGCAAGAGCCAATCATAGGTAACTAAAATCATTAATTGATTTAACTTCATGTCTGATCTCTCCTCGACTGTCGCGTCTTGTACTTGTATTCAATGGTTTAGTGATTGGATTTGTAGTATTTCTCTTCTCCGAATATTTCACCTTCTCAGTATGTCTACTCAAGGACCTACATCCCTATTGTCCGTCCCATTTTCAGAAAAGAGGAAGCCCCTGTCCGTACCTAAGGCTGTGATTGGCCAGGGAGAAGGACCAGAGTGGGGTGAGGTAGAAAGCCTTAACAGTCTTCTGGGGGTAACCCTTTTTTGTTCATCAGGCAGCATACTATGCGGGGTAAGCGACATAGCGTCGACAGGGGTAGAGAACGCATTAAGTCAATAAGGATTTTATTAAAAGAGGCGAAGGTGATTGGCAAGAAAAAAACAGCTAGTAGCAGAGAAAGAAAATTTAATAGGAGAGGATATTTTTTTTAAAAAAGAGATGCCTAAGAAATAATAAAATAAAATAGGAAAATAGTTAGGAAAAGTTAAAAATAAAAAGGGATAGAAAGCGATAAAAAGATAGAAATAAAGAGAGGTATTATATAGCGCGATAGAGCTAGCTAGCCTAAAACCCTTTATATTACTGACCGGTTTAGGCAGTTTCTGAAGCTCTTAGGGGAGAAAAAGAAAATAACCCCGCTCTCTTAACGTTTTCTGTTTTAATATAAACCCTACTGAAGGCTTAAAAGCAGTTAGCTTAACCAGCTATAGCTATAATAGCCTGTTTAGTGGGATAAGTAAGGTAGACTTTAATATATACTACGCTATNGCTAGCCTAAAACCCTTTATATTACTGACCGGTTTAGGCAGTTTCTGAAGCTCTTAGGGGAGAAAAAGAAAATAACCCCGCTCTCTTAACGTTTTCTGTTTTAATATAAACCCTACTGAAGGCTTAAAAGCAGTTAGCTTAACCAGCTATAGCTATAATAGCCTGTTTAGTGGGATAAGTAAGGTAGACTTTAATATATACTACGCTATATATAGGGGCTTAATAGCAGGCAGCTGACCGCCTAACTAGTATATAGGGTATCTAGGTATATAGTAATACTTATAATAAAATAAGTAATACTAGCTAGTAATTTAATATAATAGGAATAAATAGGTAATTATAAGCTATTATATATTCTATAGTTATAAAGTAATAAGCTTTTCTACTTATTATATTAATATAAAGTTATTATTAGGTATACTAGCCTATTTTATAAAGATTGCTAAGTCCTAACTAGATAATCTATATTACTAATTCGCCTTTAAAAAAGAAAACATTTTACTATATTATAAGTATTAACTATAACTAAGCTTTCTCTCTTACTATATAATAAATACTAATAAGTTACTTTATATATAGCGACTAATAAGGTAGATAAAACCTATAGGATATAGCAGCTTTTTAACTTAAATTACTTAAAGGTTATTAAACTATTACTACCTAGAATGTAACGGTTAGGGTTTCCAAACAGGTAACTAGTCCGTACTAGGTTTATGTTTACAGAATACATAGAGCGTATAGACTAAGCGGTTAGTTATCACATCTCCTAATAGTTAATAGTATATATTAGGCTTATTNATAAAACCTATAGGATATAGCAGCTTTTTAACTTAAATTACTTAAAGGTTATTAAACTATTACTACCTAGAATGTAACGGTTAGGGTTTCCAAACAGGTAACTAGTCCGTACTAGGTTTATGTTTACAGAATACATAGAGCGTATAGACTAAGCGGTTAGTTATCACATCTCCTAATAGTTAATAGTATATATTAGGCTTATTAAGGTAAGGAAGTCTTATTAATAGCTAGTAAGCTAAGTTCTATCTAAGATTAAATAAATATATCTCTATATACTAGTAGTAATTACAGTTTATTAGTTATAATTACTATATAATCATATTAGATCGTTAGTGATTATCTTGATTACTAAGTGATCGCAAGCGATTATTATAATCATATAATAATTATATATAACTAGGTTATTTAGTAGTTAAAAATATATAGGGGGCATATAATGTAAGCGCCTTTCTAAGTTTAATTATAATACAATCTCCCTCCCTTTATTAATCTTATCCTTAAGGCCTATATTAGCCCTTATTAAATATAACTATTATTATAAGTATTAACCTTATCCTATAAATATTTCATTCCTACTTCTAATATTCTAACTATATCTTTAGAATCTACTTATTATTATCTAGCTAGAGCTTCCCTTATTAATTCTGAAAGTTATAACATTATACCTTATTCTTATTATATATCTTTTAAGCCTCCTCTTTAGTATTAGATAAAGGAGGGGAACAAGATCTATAGTAAATACACTCATTAGGGTCATCCTTGCGATAGAAAAGGAGTTTCTCTATCCAAAGGTTTATTTATTTTTATATTTTCTTTCTTATTTACATACTAATTTTCTCCTAGCAGATCGCTTAGTGTAGGCAAAGCAGCATATCAAGGCTACAGAGGAGGCCATAAAAGCAGAACTTCTTAATCTCTAATATCAGATAAATAAACATCTTTCTTATTTAATATGGCTTTATTACTAGAAGTATTAAATCTAGATTAAAGGGGCTAAGATATTAGAGCGGGGTTTCTAATCGATAGATAAGCTAGAAGAGGCTAAGTAGCAGGAGGCATAAGTAGTAGTAAATATACATTCTGCTAGGGCTACGGATATTATAGATTAGACCGCTATTCTTAATATTTCTTAGTCTGATCTTATTAATAATATTTCTTTAAGAGTTATTAGGTATTAATAAGGTATTTTATTAGTTCCTATATATTTTTGTTTTCTAGATAGTTTTTCTACTTTATTAAATACTCTCTTTTACTATTCCTTACTTATATTCCCTTAATTACTTCTACTTTATAGACCTCTAGTTCTTTAATTTCTTTTAATTTATTACTAATTTTAATATAAATTATATTAGCTACTAATTCTAGTAATATAATATAATAGATCTTATAGAGCCTTACCTTTATTAGTAGGTCTAGTTTATAGTTATTCTTTAAGATCTTCTTAATAATCTTATAAGGTCTAATATACTTGAAATTAAGCTTGTAACTCAGTCTTTCTATAGTAATATTTTTAATAGATAGGTATACTATATCTCTTTCCTTAAAGGTTAATCCTTCTAACCTTTTAGGATTATAGTACTGTTATATCTGTTTTCTAATAAATTTAAGTTCTATTTAAAGTTTATTATATATATTCTTAAGGTCCTCGCTCTTAATTATAGCTATAGGATTAATAATTTCAGTTTATCTTATATTATAATATATATTTAGTATATAGCTAAAGTTAGTATTAGATAGTATAAGCTTTATACTTTTATTATAGGCGGTATTATAGGCTAGCTAGGCATATAGTAGCTTTTTAACCTAATTATTTTATTTATAGTTAATATAATACTATAAGTACTATTCTATTACTTAGTTTATCTATTCTATCTGTCTATCTACTTAAAGTCTAAATACTATTATAAGTCTATAGTTAATTCCTATATAGGCTATTAATATTTACTAAAACTTACTAGTAAATATTATACTTCTATTTATAAGGATTTCTTTTAGTAATCCTTATTCCCTTACTACCCTATTATAGAATATATAGGCTATAACTTCTATATCTATTACCTCTCTATAGGATATATAAATTAAAAATTTTATAAGTCTTTTAACTATAACTATAATACTATTATAGAAGATTCTAGTTAAGGGTTCTTCTAATAACAGTAATTTAATTATAAAATCTATTATAATTAAACTCTATAATACTTCTATAACTTTAAGTAGTTATAGTTCTCTATAAAGCTTATATCATTATGCCTTTGTTCTGGCATAGATATCGCATTATCTTATAACCTTTTTTACTAGATATCTTATTACCTTATATCTATATTATAGGAGTCTTTTTAATATCTTTATAACTCCTTAGTGTCTATATACTAGATAGCTATAGAATTCCTGTATAAACTTCTCTGGTTCCCCTAGGATTTCCTTAGTTATTATTTATATCTATTTTAGTATTTATATCTACTAAGTAAATCTGTATTCTCCTCTTTTATTTAGTTCTAGTACTTGTTCCTTTACTTTTATAGCGCTAGTATTATAGTCTAGTCTTTAACTAATTATATCTACTCTTCTATTCTTTAATCCTTTTCTATAAATAATTATAAAGTTAAATTTATATAGATATTCTATATAGTATAGTTATTATTAATTAAGTTTATATATTATAGTAAAGTAAGAGATATTCTAATAGTCTATATATATTTTAATCTAGTACTTACTTCCTATAAGGTAGTATCTAAACTCCTTAAAATAATTAATAATCGCTAGGAACTCCTTATTATAGATTAGATAGTTAANAATTATAAAGTTAAATTTATATAGATATTCTATATAGTATAGTTATTATTAATTAAGTTTATATATTATAGTAAAGTAAGAGATATTCTAATAGTCTATATATATTTTAATCTAGTACTTACTTCCTATAAGGTAGTATCTAAACTCCTTAAAATAATTAATAATCGCTAGGAACTCCTTATTATAGATTAGATAGTTAAGTTCTACTCTATATAACTTATATAAATAGAAGACAATAGGGTACAATCTCCCTGCATTATCTTATTATCCTATTTATCCTCCTAAGGCAAAGTCTAATATATCTATTTCTAGTTTAATTTCTCTTTCTAGATTAAATATAGCTAAGACTGGTTTGCTAGTAATAGCCTTTTTAAGTTATATAAAGGCTTTCTAAGCCTTATTATTCTATTTAAATAGTTTACCTTTCTTTATAAGTTCTATTAATAGATTAATAATCTTACTAAAGTCTTAAATAAACTGTTAGTAGTAATTAGCTATTCCTAGAAAGGATTATATTTCCTTTATATTCTTAGGTTCCTTCTAGTCTGCTATTACTAAGATTTTCTTTAATTCTATTCTAATTTTACTAGGTATAATAATATATCCTAAAAAGTTTACTTTAGTAATATAAAAGTGACTTTTTTCCAGTTCTACTAATAGCTTAGTATCTTATAATATCTTTAAAACCTTATAGATATATTCTTTATATTCTTCTTTACTATTTAAGAAGATTAAGATATTATCTAGGTAATATACTATAAAGATATTAAGATACTATTAAAGTATACTATTAATTATCTNTACTAATAGCTTAGTATCTTATAATATCTTTAAAACCTTATAGATATATTCTTTATATTCTTCTTTACTATTTAAGAAGATTAAGATATTATCTAGGTAATATACTATAAAGATATTAAGATACTATTAAAGTATACTATTAATTATCTACTAAAATATTATAGGTATATTAGTAAGACTAAAGGGCATTACTATATATTTAAATAGTCTAAATTTAGTCCTAAATGCCATTTTCTATTTATCTCCTTTCTTAATATAGATAAGGTTATACACTCCTTTAAGGTCTAGAGCTATAAAGATCTTTTTACCTTATAACTAATCCTTCAGTTCTATAATAAGCAGAAGTAGGGTTTAGTCCTTAATAGTATANGGTATATTAGTAAGACTAAAGGGCATTACTATATATTTAAATAGTCTAAATTTAGTCCTAAATGCCATTTTCTATTTATCTCCTTTCTTAATATAGATAAGGTTATACACTCCTTTAAGGTCTAGAGCTATAAAGATCTTTTTACCTTATAACTAATCCTTCAGTTCTATAATAAGCAGAAGTAGGGTTTAGTCCTTAATAGTATATATATTAATCAGTCAGTAGTCAATAACTGGTCTATCCTTTCTATTCTTCTTTAATATAAAGAACATTAATAATACTAATAATAAGCTAGATTCCCTAATATAGCCTTTACTAAGTATCTTATTAATATATTCCCTTTAAACTTATAGCTCTTTTTAGTTAAGTAAGTAAAGCTTCTAGAATAGTAAGTTTTTATCTATAAGGTTAATTTTATAGTCCTATTTACTATATTTAGGGATACCTATATCTAGTTCTTNTACTAAGTATCTTATTAATATATTCCCTTTAAACTTATAGCTCTTTTTAGTTAAGTAAGTAAAGCTTCTAGAATAGTAAGTTTTTATCTATAAGGTTAATTTTATAGTCCTATTTACTATATTTAGGGATACCTATATCTAGTTCTTTACTAAACAGTTTATTATATATCTGGTATTCTTTTAGTATATTCTTTAGTTAGTCCTGGCTAATTATTAATTTATTATCCTTTCTTAGATCTTATTTTTAAAGAATGCCAAGGATTTCTGTCTTCTATTGTTAGCCTATCTTATACTTATATTATACTCCTTTTAGAGGTAGTGATTTCTATATATTATACATTCTACTGCCTTTCTCCTTAATTAGGGTTTAAGATCTCTTATTATTTATTATAATTATTTCCTTATTACTATTAGGGTTACTAGGAAATATAACCTAGCCTTTCCTCTAGTTAATAAGTAGGTTTTATCATTTAAGCTATAATATACCTAGTAAGATATCTATATCCTTTCCTAAAGGTATAATATTAAAATTTACTCCTTAATTTTTTCCTTTAATAAAGATCTTAAAGTAATTAATCTTTTAATCTATAATACTATTATTATAGTTAAAGAGCTATCCTTCTGTATTAACTAATAGATAGGGCAATAATTTCTATCTCTATAATAGCTATAGCTCTATAACTATTTTTAAGTTAATAAAGTTCTTACTTACTCTATAATCGATCTAAGTATCTAGCTATCTTTCCTTAATCTAAACTTATAGCACTAGGTAATTTATTAAATCTACTATATATAATACTCCTAATATATCTATTAATCTAAGTCATTCTTATTTATTATCTTAGCTTTCCTANACTTACTCTATAATCGATCTAAGTATCTAGCTATCTTTCCTTAATCTAAACTTATAGCACTAGGTAATTTATTAAATCTACTATATATAATACTCCTAATATATCTATTAATCTAAGTCATTCTTATTTATTATCTTAGCTTTCCTATAGCTTAGTCTTTACAGGAAGCGTATTACTTTTCCCAAGCGATTAAGGTAATATAGTTCACAATCCTTATTATTACATTCAGTTTCTATATAGTATTTATTATTATTAAACTTATTATCCTATAACTATTACTATAGTTAACGTGTGATCTTCCCTAATACATCCCTATGTATTTATTTACAGTTACTGTTATTATACCCTTCTCTATTAGGGCAGTTATTGCCGAATTTATTATTAAATATTAATTATTAGAAGTATTCTTCTAGTTTAGTATCTAGTTCTGCAATTCCTTATCTAGAATGTTCACTATTTAGTAGGCGTGGTTTATTATCTAAGTGCAGGCTATCTGCTTCCTATTATCCTTATAGTTCTTCTATATCTTTAGAGCTAGTATTATTAACTGATAGTTCTTTCTTTATATATATATACTTCCCTTAAGTTATTTTATTAAACTCTCTTTCTGCTTCTTTAATTATTTATTATATTTATTTAATTCTATTAAGTAGATCCTTAGTCTTCTAGATCTATCAGTAGTAAGGTATACTGAATTATAGTTCTACTACTCTAAGGTTTTTATACTAGAGGTATACTAAATAGCTTTCCGTTTCTTTTTTTATATATAGCTTATTATTTAGTATACTTTATATTATTACTAGAAAGTAATTACTATCTAATTTTTCTTACTTATATTACTTATACTAATAGTATTTATAAGATATCTAAAATATTTTATTATAGTTTAAATATATTAGTATTATTTATATATCGTCTTTAGTATTAAAATCTAGCTCTTTATATAAAGGGTTAAGTATATTATTAGTATAGTAGGCTCTAATATAAACCATACCTATTCCTTTTATATCTATATACTCTTATGCTCCTTAAATATAGAGATCCTCTTATATTTAAAAGATCCTTATTCTAAGCTTATTATATTCTAATTAGTATTCCTTAATCTATTTTTATATAATTTATTTATCTTTTCTATAGAGATACTAGGCAGTAACTCTAGCTGCCTTACCTCTATATCCTATAGATCAGGATTATCAGTATCCTCTTTATTAGAGGCTATTTCTAGCTTTAACTTCCTTTTTCTAAACATCCTTTCTATCTTAGAGCGCCGTCCTGGTTAAGATATCGTCAATAGTTCGCAGGGCTTGCCTTTATCGGTCTATACTAGAGGTAACTAGGCTTCCTTATCTTATCATTCCTAAGGTTTAGGTTCCTATAGCCATCTGGGGGTCCTATTATCAAGTTAGCCCTAAAGTTTACTTACCTTAGTTTAGGTCTCATAACTTCCATAGTTCTAGGCATTATCGCGCCATATATCCCATTTAGTTATAGTTATAGCACTTATATTTAGATATATCTTATAGCTTATAGTTATTTTTCCTAGATTATATAGCTTTTAAAGATATAGGGCCTACTTAAGTTCTATATAAAGTATTATTTTACTAGTTTCCTTATTATTATCCTTAGTTTTAAGAGTTACCCTAGTTATTATTTTGCCGCTAGTTAGGGTAATATAGATTAAAGTTATTGCCCTATTTATAGTTTACTTTCTCTTTTTTATATTTATATTACTATTTATTAATTTTAATAGCTATAGTGATATATACTGTTAGGCCGCCTTTATTAGCTTTAGGTCTATTAGCTTTATATAATTTATCCTTAACTTTATCCTTTAATCCTCTATAGTATATTTCTATTAAAGTATTATTATCCTAATCAGTCTTAAATACAAGCTATTAGAATTTAGTAGNCTTTCTCTTTTTTATATTTATATTACTATTTATTAATTTTAATAGCTATAGTGATATATACTGTTAGGCCGCCTTTATTAGCTTTAGGTCTATTAGCTTTATATAATTTATCCTTAACTTTATCCTTTAATCCTCTATAGTATATTTCTATTAAAGTATTATTATCCTAATCAGTCTTAAATACAAGCTATTAGAATTTAGTAGAGTAAGTAGCACAAGACTTATACTACCTAAGCGTAAACAGTTCTACTACTACCTATTATTCTTTATTAACTACTCTAAAATTATCTCTAAGGGCCTTCTTAAAGTTATCCTAGTCCCTAAAGATATTCTAGGTCTTTTAATCTTATATATTTTCTTTATTTTTAAAAAAGTCTCTTATAATAGGTTCCTACTAATCTTTAGTATCTCCTTAGATTAGAGGTAAGGTATATAGTACTTTCTTAATAGTAGTATCTAGTTAATTAGGGAATAAGCGAAAGTAAGCCTTTATTTNTCTCTAAGGGCCTTCTTAAAGTTATCCTAGTCCCTAAAGATATTCTAGGTCTTTTAATCTTATATATTTTCTTTATTTTTAAAAAAGTCTCTTATAATAGGTTCCTACTAATCTTTAGTATCTCCTTAGATTAGAGGTAAGGTATATAGTACTTTCTTAATAGTAGTATCTAGTTAATTAGGGAATAAGCGAAAGTAAGCCTTTATTTAGGTAAGGAATAGAATTATATTAGCTACTTTTCCTATAAATAGTTCTAGCTTAGGTAGTTTAAGTACTTCTCTAAGGTCTCTTTCTTATAAGCCATTAGCACTATTACCAGCTAGTACAGTATTTTACTATTTATTAACTTATACCTATAAGGCATATATAGTGCCGCGTAACTATTAAATTTCAGCTACTATCTTAGCATTACTAAGTAATACTCTAGTATAAAGAGATACTAGTCTAGTATTAGCGTTACTAGATATTTTAATAGTATAATATTATTTAATTATTTAATACAGTACATTCTAAATAAGAGCTATTAATATATAACAGTTAAGGTTTCTAAACAGATAACTAGTCTATACTAGGTTTATATTTATAGAATATATAAGGCATATAGACTAAGCGGTTAGTTATTATATCTCCTAATAATTAATAGTATATATTAGGCTTATTAAGGTAAGGAAGTCTTATTAATAGCTAGTAAGCTAAGTTCTATTTAAGGTTAAATAAATATATCTCTATATACTAGTAGTAATTATAGTTTATCAGTTGTGATTACTATATAATTATGTTAGATTGTTAGTGATTATCTTGATTACTAAGTGATTGCAAGCGATTATCATGATTATATAATAATTATACGTAACTAGGTTATTTAGTAGTTAAAAATATATAGGGTGCACGTAACGTAAGCGCCTTTCTAAGTTTAATCATAACATAGAACTTAAACCTGCAGTAACGCTAATATAGCTATACACTTTACTAGGCATATTACCTACTGCCTCTATTAAGCTAAGATAGCTACCTATAAGTTTATAGGGGTATCCTACTAGTTATTATACTTAAAGGAGGCCTGAGCGTTAATCGTTAATTAAATGACTTTCTTTATGTTTTAAGCGATATAATCTGATATAGCATAGGGCCTGGGGAAGGGAGGTCATTCTGTCGTTATAGCCTGATAGATTTTAGCATTATTGGTCAGACTATTGCTAAGTGGGACTCTGATCACAACAGCGTATTCGCGATTACTTATTAAATTCCTTTTTAAATAACTTAAGTATTATTTAATAGATCTTTATATTATAACTATTTTTATTATATATATTATAATATTAATTATTTAATTACTTTAACTTTNCTTCGAACTCACCCAGTCTTGACTCCCAAGGCTTGTTTTGATATTCCTTGACAATGGGGTCCCTTGATCCTATACTAGGCGGCCAGGTTAAAACTCAGCCGAAAAGATCTTTATATTATAACTATTTTTATTATATATATTATAATATTAATTATTTAATTACTTTAACTTTTCTTAATTATTACTTTTTAATAATTTAGCTATTACTTAAGTATTAATATCTATTTAATTAATTATTTATAATACTTTTTATATAGTTATAATCTTTCCTTTTTATAATTTAATCCTTTTTACTTTATAAATTAATTTAATATCTTATTTAAATTTTAAAAATTATAAAGCTTAACTTTTAATAAAGTAACTTTATATATAATTACTTTTATTACTTTAATAGTTAACTTTAAAGCTTTAATAATAGACTTTAAAAAGCTATTATAATACTTTTTAATTTACTTTTTAAAGTATTTAATTTAAAATTAGGCTTTAATTATTATCTTTAAAGTCTTTAAAGCCTATAATATTAATAATTAAATAGCCTTTTTAAAAGGTATTAAAGTCTATAGCTATATATTAGGCTTTAAAATTATAGATTTTAAATTAAAAAAAAGTAAGCCTAGCTTTCTTAAAACTCTTTTAAATATTACTTTTTATAAAAGTAACTTTAAATATAGTATAAAAAGCTAAAAAAAACTTAATTTTAAAAATATAAATTATAAAGTATTTAATTAAATATTTTATTTTTTAATTATAAGCTTTTTTTAATAACTTAAAGTACTTAATATTAAAAACCTAAAGTAAATAAAATATATAAATAAATATATAAAGTATAATAATCTTATTATTTTTATAATATTTTTTAAAATTAATTAAATAATAGCTTTTATAACTATTAAAAATTAGAAAATAGTATTAAATATTTAATTATTTAAATATAAATTAATTAAAGTACTTTAATTACTTAAAATCTAGCTTATTATTTATTTATATATTTTAGCTTATTATAATAATTTAATTATTTAAAAAGTTATATTTTTAATATTAATTAATAAAATAATATTAGCTAATATAAATAATAAATAATATAATTACTTAACTTTTTATATTAATTACTTAAATTATAATAATATATTTCTAGTTTTTAAGTTATATTAATTCTAGCCTTTTTTATATTTTTAAATTTATAATAGCTATTCTAATTATAATAAAACTTATTATAAAGTTAGTTTTATTAAAGTTTTAAATATTATTTAATTAAATATTATACTTTATAATTATATTTTATATAAGCTTAAACTAGCTATAAATAATAGTTAAATCTTTATATTTAACTTTTTAATAGTTATATTTTTAAAATCCCTAGTTTAAATTACTATTTCTTTACTAATTTTACTTTATCTATTTTTAAATATAAAGGCAATTAATTATATACCTAAGTATATATATTTAATTAATAAAGTCATTATTAACTTTAGGTTAATTTAACTTTTACTAATTAACTTATATAAAAGTTAACCTTATTCCTTTAATTCTAACTTTAATAGAACCTTTAAACCCTGCTATTACCCTGCCTTTACTCTAAAACTCTATTTATAAATACGCTATCCTTTTACTCTTATAGTCTTAGACTATAACTAGCCTATTAATTTTATATAATTAGGAAGATATAGACTACCTATTTAGCCTTAATAATTATATTTATAAGCTACTTTTTATACCTAATTAAGTAGGCCTCTAAAGGCAATAAGGAAAGTAGCCTAATTAGCTATAAAGGTCTTGCTTTACTTTATAGACTTTTCTAAGTCCCCTAGCTATAATAGCTCTTTCTTTAGCTAATCTAGTATTATTATATAACCTAGGAGACCTAGATTTATATAAAAGATTAACTAAATTAAAATATAATTAAAAATGGCTATTTTAATTAAGCTAGATTAGTTCTTTAATAAGAAGTTCTTTATAATAGCTATAGCTATTATATATAGCTTTTAGTATTTATAACTATTAGCCTAACTTAAGACTAATTTAATTATATTAATAAAGTTATAGTTAGTTATATAATAAGCCTAATTAGCCTATAGGCTATTATAAAGTATTATAATAGTAGCTATAATAGATATTAGTAACAGTAACTAATAGGGAAAGTCAGGTCAGGGAATATACTTTATAATAAGTATATTAGGCCTAGTATTATTTTAGTCTTTTAGCTAAGGTAATAAAAAAAAGTTAATATAGCTACTAAAGGACCTATAGGCAGTACTTATATTACTTAATTAAGGCAGTAATTATATTACTTAAGGTAAATAAACCTTAACTAGTTTTAAGCTTTATAATTCTAGCCTACTATAGGGGCCTAGCCACTATTGTTGGGGACTCTTTCAGTAAAAGGGGCAACCCTGGTCAGGTGTGGAGGTACCTT
>WEYU01000014.1:0-20196 GCA_011036685.1 Fusarium cf. nygamai | reverse complement strand
ATGAGACCTAATCCCGAACCTTTTCGGCCTTATTTTTAATTACAAGCTGAAAGACGTCCACCTTATTGCACGACGCTCGTGTTTGCAGAACTAACGTTTGGCTGCTGCTGGCTGTGGAAGTCGAGAACAAGCTTTGTGAGACGACTGTGGATCGGGCCCAGAGCCAGCCCTGGTAAATGATAAGCTACATAGATATGATAAAACATCGTTGCATTTATATGACGCAGGTCTGTGTTGGCTTTGGCTGCGTCCGCTTTACCAATAGGAGCTAACCGGACATAAATGCCGGGATGGGGCGGTGGGGTGCAGTATGACGCTGACAAGCCGAAGAAGAGGAGGCTTTGTGTCTTAGATTCTGGGACATCGGCTGCCGGATGTCGGTACCTGCGCGGGGCAAACATGTGAAGAGGCTGGACTATGTCGTTTCTTAGTATCAGCTACCTTAAAGTTATTTTTCTCTATCCATAGCTGGCCGCCAGGAGGCAGAAACCGGCATAAGTAGTTTAAATCTGTGTCATAATGACTGAGGTGAGAAGTCTGCAAATTTTATAGATAGCAAGGTTCTGACGGATTAAATACATAGTGTAGTTAGATGCACAGGTAAAAATAGGCGCAGTAAAGAAGCATAACTTGGAAAGTTTCTTGCCCTACCTGCTAGAAGTGCAGACCTATAGCAAAACCTATTATGGCTTATGATATATAAACTTTACTCTACTGATATATTCTTAATTGTAAAACTTTAACTTTCTGGTGGCTTATATATGAAAGTCTAGAGTAGGTCTAGCCTAGATTTGACGACAAAATGACGAAAACCATTTTCTTAGAAGGCCAGGGTTATACTAGAAGAAAGTAAATTTCGATACGAGCGCCCAGTTGTGTATAAAATGGGACTCCTCGACCGCTCTTTCTTGAAAGGGTTCCATTTCTAAACAGCAATTATTAATTCTCCAGTTCCAAAACTGATCAATATTGACCGAAGTTGCATTTTGTTACCCCCAAATATTGTTGAAAAATGCATTTCCAGAACATCTTTATCGTCCTTGCAGCTATCACTGGGGCAAATGCTGCTTGCTCGGGAACTTCAACCTCAACCTTTTCGGCANAATATTGACCGAAGTTGCATTTTGTTACCCCCAAATATTGTTGAAAAATGCATTTCCAGAACATCTTTATCGTCCTTGCAGCTATCACTGGGGCAAATGCTGCTTGCTCGGGAACTTCAACCTCAACCGAAACCTGCACCAAGCAATGCTTTTGCAGTTGCCCAGCACAGACGGTGAACTACGACAACGCCGCCGATGGTTGTTCGTCGTCAGGCCCTCAACAGGGGATTGTTTGTCCTGCAGCCTCGGGACCCACACCCGTCGGCGCCCCCGTGCCTTGTGCCAGCCCTTGCCCTTCTTGTAATTGTCCTCTGGGTACACCCAGCTGCCGTGACCCAAATTCTCAGTCGTGTGCGAACGCCCTCAGGAGATGCAATAAGGCGGTTTGTACTTGTTAATTGTAAACGTGGTAGGTAGTTCAGGAATTTATTACTCAGATCCCATTCCTGAATATTACTAACATATCCAAGCCTTTCCTTTCAAACCATCTCCTCCCTGGCCATAGGGAGTAACTGAAAACGAGGGGGGGAAGGAGACATATAAGGAAGATTTGTTACAGGTGGATATTAAGTGGAATTAGACAGGTTCGAGGCCTTTCAACCTGTGTAACTATCTATTACTGTGTCAGGTGCCAAAGCCGCTTAACCGGCTTTGTCAAAGAGATCTAAATCGCAGTTCAACCTCGCGTCAATAGTTATCAGTCATTATTCTAGTTATCAATTCAGCTTTTCAAGTTAGGGTTAGGATAGAGTTAGTATCTACTACTTGAGCTATTCTCCCTAAGGGTTTTCTTCTAATTAAAAATTTAGCTTAAAGAGATAAAGGAGAGAGATAAAGAGAGACTTATCCCTTTAGTTAGGATAGCCCTCCAAAAGGTATTGCGCTCTACTTAACCCTACGTACAATTACACAAGTTTGCCTATCGTGGCTGCGTGGCGGATTCGCATGCAAATTCATTTGAAACCTTATAACTTATAAGAAAGAGCTGTCTCAGGCCAGGCGTCTAGCCGTTTCGGGCATCTTTAGGGCAGGGGAAAATACTATTATATCTTTAAATGCTCTAGTGTAGCCACTTTAGGCAGTGAAGCTGGTAGATAGCTTTCGCGAGTGTAACGGCTAGGGCAAAGTGATAGCCTAGGAAGAGACAAGGGTTAATTAAAATACTGCCGTGCTTAAACGTGCTTTTGTTTATCTTAATAAGCTTGCGAGTAAGATGGGTTTGATGAATGCGCCAAGTGGGGGTGGGGGGGCGAAAGGTAAAGCATATAGGGGAACTAAGACGCTCTTCTAGTGGTTTGTATAAGCCGAGACAGAGGAGGGTTCTTAACCTAGTTGGTTTAGACTCTTGCGGCAACAGCTTCACAAGGGATCACATACTGTTACTCACTAGCCATTCGCACTGTCTCTTTAGTAAAGCCTGCTGGCGTATATATCTCGTACACTTTCCGTTCCAGGAGAGCATCTTGCCTATCTATGACTGCAGTATGGGGTGGATTTAAAGTCTTAATTGAGATAGGCGGCTTAAAGGCTGCTGCACTACGCTTTATATTCTTGTCAAATTGCATAAAAGAGAAGTGGGTATCTAAATCCTGGAAAGGCTTGGTTTTTACGTCTTTGGCTTTAAGAACGATCCGCCGAAGTCGTATAGCAGCAGCCAACTCTCAATACTTAAGTATATAGGTCGGTCTGCCTGAGCGCGATTTCCTTTAGTCGCAGGCCTTTAGTATTATTAAAGCTATCCGGCTCGGTATTACAACCCCAACAGACCACCACATATACCCCACATTTTTCACCAATCATCACACTTCCCGCTAAAGACAATTAACGCCAAGGCTTAATAATTAATACTAATCCGTTATAATTAGTACTAATCTATCTAAATCACTACTAATCTATTAAATAACCTTACTAATTATATATAATTATTCTAAGTATATAAAATATATTTATTTATACCTTTATAGATTTAAGCTTACTAGCTATTAATAAATCTTCTTTATATTAATTAAGCCTAACCTATATTAAATCTATTATTAAGAAATATAATACTTTAATAAGCTTAGTTATATACCCTATATAATCTACTAATAATAAACCTAATATAACTTAGTTTAATATAATTAGACTCTAACCTATTATATATTAATAGCTCTTATTTAGACTATATTATATAATATTAAGTAATATAAATATAATATCTATAAATATTAACCCTATTTACTAGTAAGGTATTACTACTAATCTATAGGGATAATAGCCTACTATACTTATTAATACTAGCTAAGCTAATTACCTACTAATTAACTAGGATATAAAAGATATAAATAACTTATCCTAAAGCTTTAATAACTTAGAAGTTAAATAACTTTATAAATAGCTTAGGAATATTATTAATAAAATAAATAAAATATACTAAATACTAGAAGAATTTACTACTTTATAGTAGTAATAGAATTAAAGTAATACTAATACTTAGTAAAAAATATATAATCTAGCCTTAGTAGCTAATAACAGAAAAGATCTAAAAGAAATCCTTAAGCCTAACCTACCTAAGCCTTTTAATAGCACTCTTAATAAACTGCCTATATTTATTATATAATATAAAGCCTTTATTACTTACTATCTTAATTAATTTTATAATAATACTATTAAGGTAATATATATAACTAAAAGATTTACTAAAACTATAGCCTAATAGTTCTAACTTATTATAAATAATTATATAATAAATCTACCTTATAAGTTATAACTATAAATAGTATTACTCTTTAAAGAAAATAGATATAAGGGAATAGAAAAAGCCCTTAAAATAGCCTTTAGAACTATTAATAAAAAAGGCTAAGTAAAAAGAAAAATTAAGATACTTAAATAGACTAGATTAGTATTTAACTTAAAAGTAAAATTTCTATAACTTATAAGTAAACTACCTTAAGACTAAAATATATTAATATTACTTTTCTTTAATATATTTAAGGAATAGGTTTAAAAGAAACTATAAAAGAAAAAGCACTTAATAACTCTAGTAAAATATATTAATATAACTATTAAAATTAATAATTAATAATTTATATAAAGAACTTATAACTTATAAAATAAGAACTAATAGAATAATAAACTATAATATAATATAAACTAAATAAAGAAATAAAATAATAATACCTCTTATAAAACTAAATTAAGACCTATAACTATTAAAATAACTAAGAAAGATAAGTCTAAAATTACTTATTAGAACTATAGTAAGAAAGGATATTATAATTAAGAATATAAGAACCCTATTAAGACTAACTAGAAGTATAAACTAATACCTAAAGGTAAAAAATAAGTTAATACTATAAAAAAGGATAAAGAACCTTAAATAGCTATTTAATCTATTAATATAATAAGAAAAGATAAATATAATATATAATATATACTATATATTTAAAACCTAGATATAAGTACTATTATATAAGACCTATTCCTTAATAAATAATAAATACTTAAGTAATATTATCTAGATATTACTAAAGAATAATAACCTAACCTAAGCTATCTAATACTTAAACTATAGGAAAGAAAAATCTAAATACCTAAAGAAAAAGGAAAAAAAAGAAAGGTAAGATATATAAAGTAAGTATAAGAACCCAGATTCTAAGAAAAAGAAAATAAGAAATAATAAAAATAATAATAAAAATAGAAAAGAAAAAAAATCAAGTAATTTAAAAATAACTAAAAACTAATACCTAAACCTAAATAATAAACTAAAGAAAGATATACTATTTATATAGTTAAGAAGGGAAAAGAAATCAGCCTTAACCTAAATAATAGATTAAGTATTAAAGAACTTAATTAAAGAATAGATAATATCCTTTAATAAATATTTAATAAAATAGGAGTATTACTAAAGATATAAAATAATACTATCTAATATAATCTAAATATAATATAAGTACTAGTATAATCTCTTAAGAAAATATAAAATAAAACCAGTCTCTATATATTAATAAATAATATCCTAATTAAAGTTACCTTATAATAACTAAACTAATACTATAGTAATCTAAACTATATATTAGTATTAAGAACTATCTAAAACTTTAAAGCTAAGAAGATCTAAAGATAAGTAAATTATATAATTTAGAATATACTAATTATACCTTACTATAATAAAAATAATAACTATATATAATATAATAAAGCACTTAAGTATATAGAATATATAAGAAAAAGAGCTATTATAAAATAAGATAATAATATTTATATTTAGTTATATATTAAAAATAAAGTAAAAGACCTTACTACTCTAAAAAAATAAATCTAGATTAAAAAAGATCTATAAAGGTATCTAAATTATTAGGACTATTAGTAAATATTATAGATATCTTATACTTAACACTACTATATATAATACTAATAAGAAAAAGAAGCTAATAATTACTTTTTAATATAAACTAAAGAATATAAGGAATAAAAACTCTACCTAATTATTAATACCTTAAGTTATTAGATTAGTAAGAAATATAAAGGGACTTAAGTAGCTAAATTCATAGCTAATACTAAAACATAAGAATAAGCCCTAAACTATATATAAAACTCTTACTATATTATTAAATAAAGATAAAAGGTCTAAAATAAAAAAGATATTAAAGAAAAGAACCTAGATAAAGAACTTTATAAAGCTATTATAAAAGTTAATAGGTTAGAAAGAATATAAGATAATACCCTAAAATATAGTTAAACTATAAAAAATAATATATAGCTTATCCCTAAAATTAATAATAATAAAATAGAATACCTTATATAGGAAATAGATAAAGTATATTAAAATAAACTAGCAGTAAAATATAAATACCTTAATAATATTAACTATATAGACAGTAAATATAGCTATAACTACCTATAGGGAAAAGGAACACACTATCTATAATAAAGCGTTAAATAAGCAATAAAGTAATAAAATATAAACTTCTAATAAAAGCTCTAAAAATAGCTATAAAATAAAATAGCTAATAAACCTACCTATAACTAAAAGTTAAAATTAGAAGTAAGTAACTAAATATACTTATTAATAGTAAAGCTAATATAAATTATATTTCCCTTAATATAGTAAATAATTTAAAGCTACTATAGAGGAATAAGAAAATACCCTATACTATATAAAATAGAGAAGGAAATACCTATAATTATAATAATAAATAGATAACTTAAGAAATTAATTACCTTAAGGTATTTATTAATAGAAAAAACTAAGGTATTAACTTTAATATTATCCCTATTTATAGATATAATATAATACTTAAATACCTATAGCTAAAACGCTATAACCTATAATTTAACTAAAAAACTAGCTAAATAAACTATAAAGTTTACCCTTTAGATAATAAAAATAATTTAGATAATAATAAAATAAGATCTTAAACTTTAACTAAAAAGAGTAGTAAAGTTAGGTATAATAAAGTATTATCTATTTTAAAAAGAACTTAATATAAGTACTATAAAAGTAAAATAAAATATATTAAATAAATAATAGTAACTCTTAAAGGATAGTTTAAATAACTAGACTGTAATCTATAAGAGATAANTATAAAGTTTACCCTTTAGATAATAAAAATAATTTAGATAATAATAAAATAAGATCTTAAACTTTAACTAAAAAGAGTAGTAAAGTTAGGTATAATAAAGTATTATCTATTTTAAAAAGAACTTAATATAAGTACTATAAAAGTAAAATAAAATATATTAAATAAATAATAGTAACTCTTAAAGGATAGTTTAAATAACTAGACTGTAATCTATAAGAGATAAAATAGATTATTAAGAAGGAATTTAATAAATAACTTAAGAATATACCTATATAGTACTATATTTATAAGAAATTATTTTAAGAGAAACTTAATATTAAATTACTTTAATATATAAATTATAATATTAAAATTATATTAAAAGATAGAAAGAACCTAAAATTCTTTCCTATCTATAACCTATCCTAAAATAAGCTTAATATACTTAAGGAATAGTTAAATAATATACTATAAAAGGGATATATTAGACTGTTAAAATCCTTAGCAGGATACCTAATTATATTTATACTAAAACCTAACTTTAATAAATTAAGACTTATAGTAAATTAGTAATAACTTAATAAGATTACTAATAAAGATAGAATACTATTACTACTTATTACTAAACTTAAAGATTATCTATTTAGTAAAAAATAGTTTACTACTTTAGATCTTAAATCTGCTTATAATCTTATTTAAATTAAAGAAAGTAATAAATAGAAAATAGCCTTTAGAATAAAATATAGATTATTTAAATATTTAGTAATACCTTTTAGCTTGACTAATATACTTATAGTATTCTAATATATAATTATAAATATACTCTAAAAGTACCTTAATATCTTTATAGTTTATTACCTAAATAATATCTTTATCTTTTTTAATATAAAAGAAAAGTATATAAAATATATCTATAAGGTTTTAAAAGCACTATAAGACACTAATATACTTATTAAACCTATAAAAAGTTATTTCTATTAGNAAATATATCTATAAGGTTTTAAAAGCACTATAAGACACTAATATACTTATTAAACCTATAAAAAGTTATTTCTATTAGTTATAAGTAACCTACTTAAGATATAAGATCTCTTATAATAAGATTAAAATAAATAAATAAAAAATTATAGTAATTACTAAATAGAAAACTCTAACTATAGTAAAAGAAATATAATCTTTCTTAGGATTTACTAATTACTACTAATAATTTATTAAAGACTTTAGTAAAATTACTATATTACTTATAGAGATTATTAAGAAAGACTAAACCTTTTAATAGAATAATAAGGCTTAAAAAGCTTTTAAATAGCTTAAATTAGCTATTATTAGTAAACCAGTTCTAATTATATTTAACCTAGAATAGTAAGTTAAACTTAAAATTAATACTTCTAACTTTACTTTAAGAGAATAAATTAGATAATATAATAATAATAGTATACTATACTTTATTACTTTCTATTCTTATAAGATATATAAAGTAAAACTTAACTACCCTATTTATAATAAAGAATTCCTAGCTATTATTAACTATTTTAAGGAATTTAGATATTACCTTAAAGGAAATAAATACCTAGTAAAAGTCTTTACTAATTATAAAAATATAGCTTACTTTACTATAATATAAAAGCTTAATTAATAATAATTATACTATACTAAATATCTATATAAATTTAACTTTACTATAGTATACTATAAAAGTACTAATAATAAATACGCTAATACTATTAGCTAATAAGTAGATTTTAATATAAAAACTATTAAAATAAAAGAATAACTCCTAGAACTTAATAAAAAAGGAAAATATTAGTTTATATAACTAGTTAAGATAATTACTATAATATTAAAGTATAATAGATAACTATTAATACCCTTAGAATATATAGAGATTAGGAAGATCCTTATAAAAAGATATAAAAAAGGATATAAACTATTTAAAGAACTTATTAAACTTACTAAAAAAATAGAATACCTAGTAATAGTATATAATATAGCTATATATACTTTATAAATATATAATAAATATAACTTAAAACTAACTATAGGTATATATATAATAATTAAGTCAGTCTATAAAAATAACCCTAGGAGATATTAAAATTTTAAAGAAATTACTAAATATTTATAAGAACTAGGCTATCTAGAATATTATTACCTAGTAAAAGAATATTTAAAGATATACCCTTAATATAATAAAACTATTATAAAAATAAAGTATAATATAAATATAATTATAAAATAAGGATATAACTTCCTTTATAAATTTTATTTATACCCTTTATATAGATATTAAAGAGTTATAAAAACACTTAAAAGACTTAAAGAATAAGGATATAAGTTTAAATAAAAAGATATTAAATAAGTTATAAAATAATATAACTTATATACTAGGATAAAAGTATAATAATATAAACCTTATAGATAACTATAATTACTACTAGTAGTATAATAACCTTAAGACTTAATTATAATAGACTTTATTATAAAGTTACCCTTATTAAAAGAACCTTTAACTAGAATTTTCTATAATAGTATTATAGTTATAATTAACTAACTTATAAAATTCTTATATTATTTACTATATAAAGAATCTATAGATATAGAAGAACTTTTTTATATTTTTTACTAATATATTATTAGTATATATAGCTTACCTATAGAAATCATTTTTAATAAAAGACCTATATTTATAGTAAACTTTTAGTAATTACTTATAGTATAACTTAGATTTAATTGTTAGCTTATAATAGCTTTCTAACTATAAGTTAATAGATAAACTAAATAAATAAATTAAGTACTTAAATAGTACTTATAGTATTATATTAATTATAAATAGAATAATTAGGTTAAGAAACTCCTAATAGCCTAACTTATATATAATACTATATATAATAAAAGCATAAAGCTTATACTAGCTTACACTAATNCTTTCTAACTATAAGTTAATAGATAAACTAAATAAATAAATTAAGTACTTAAATAGTACTTATAGTATTATATTAATTATAAATAGAATGATTAAGTTAAGAAACTCCTAATAGCCTAATTTATATATAATAATATATATAATAAAAGTATAAAGCTTATACTAACTTATACTAATTTTAGCTTTATATTAAATATATATTATAATATATAATAAGAAAAGATAATTAATCTAGTAGCTATTATTAAAAGTAAAGATATAATAGATTTATATACGTATTTATAAATAGAACTTAAGTTTATTAGAAAATATATAAAAAATTATTATAATCTAAAATAGTTAAAGGGACTAACCTTTTTAAAGGAAAATATAGTCTACCTAGCTATAAAAAACATTAAAATAGACTAACTAAGTTATAAATTAGACTATAAATTTATTAAACCTTATAAAGTATTATAAAAAATTTTAGAAAATAACTATAAACTAGACTTACTATTAAGGATTAGGCTCTATCTAATCTTTTATATTTTATTACTTAAATTAATAGTAGATATAATATAAGTTAAAATAGGTAATAAACTATAAGAAATTTTAAGACTAGAAGTCTATAAAGTAAAAGTAATTAGAAATATATATAAAAGAAATAGCTAGAAAGAATACTTAGTAAAATAGAAAAACTACTTAAAAAACGAAAATATATAGGAANATAAGTTAAAATAGGTAATAAACTATAAGAAATTTTAAGACTAGAAGTCTATAAAGTAAAAGTAATTAGAAATATATATAAAAGAAATAGCTAGAAAGAATACTTAGTAAAATAGAAAAACTACTTAAAAAACGAAAATATATAGGAATTACTAAAATACCTTATTAATACTTAATAACTCCTAAAGAATTTTTACTAAAAGAATTAAGAAAAGTACTTAGACTTAAAGAATCCTACTTAGATTATTTAGTAATAGTAAATTAATCCTAGAAAGAACTATTAATAATAGTACTCTTTATTATAAATTACTTATTTTACTTTACTTTCTTAAGCTTATCTATTAAGTTAAGACTATATTAGATTATATCTAACCCCTTTATTTCTATCTAACAATATTATTACCTTAAATAAGTAATCTTAATAAACTAAATATTTATTTTATTATAAATATAAGTAGATTCTACCTAAAGCTTAATTAACTTATTTTTAGTAGCTTTCTCCTTATACTTAAGATAATATTTTTTATTAACTATCTTTTAAGCTAATATTATATTAGTAAAACTTATAAAAATATTATACTAAATATACTAGCTATTATAAATAAACTATAACTATTATAAGATATCCCGGATTTAATATAAAGATTATAATAATTTAATTTTAAAAGATTAAAAATATAAAAATCCTCTATCCCTTAATAAATACAGTTAGAATAAGGTATAATAAGATTCCTAAATACTATAATAAGAATATAAAGAGATTTTTAGTTTTTAATAGAAGTCTTTTTAGCCTNAGCTATTATAAATAAACTATAACTATTATAAGATATCCCGGATTTAATATAAAGATTATAATAATTTAATTTTAAAAGATTAAAAATATAAAAATCCTCTATCCCTTAATAAATACAGTTAGAATAAGGTATAATAAGATTCCTAAATACTATAATAAGAATATAAAGAGATTTTTAGTTTTTAATAGAAGTCTTTTTAGCCTTTATTATATAGTTAGATATTTTAGAAGATTATAGGATTAAGTTTAGACTTACTAGGGAATAACTAATAGAAAATATATTAAAGTAGGTCTTAGAAATAAGACCTAAAGGAAGGAAGAGGTTATATTATAACCCTAATAGACTACTATATATACCTTATATTTTTTACTAATTATTACATTTCCTACTAAAGATAATTAGTACTAAGGCTTAATAATTAATACTAATCTATTATAATTAGTACTAATCTATTTAAATTACTACTAATCTATTAAATAACCTTACTAATTATATATAATTATTCTAAGTATATAGAATATATTTATTTATACCTTTATAGATTTAAGCTTACTAGCTATTAATAAAACTTCTTTATATTAATTAAGCCTAACCTATATTAAATCTACTATTAAGAGATATAATACTTTAATAAGCTTAGTTATACGCCTTATATAATCTACTAATAATAAACCCAGTATAGCTTAGTTTAATACAGTTAGACTCTAACCCGTTATATTTATAATTATTTATAAGAAAGGATTAAAGAATAGGAAGGTATATATAATTAGTTAATAATTAGACTATAATACTAGTACTATAAAAATAAAAGAATAGGTATTAAAAAAGAATAATAAAAGGGAATATAGACTTACTTAATAAATATAAACTTTAAGATAGATATAAGTAACTATAATTAAAGAAATCCTAGGAAAGTTAAAAGAATTTATATAGGAATTTTATATATATCCTATATATAGATATTAAGGAGTTATAAAGATACTAAAATAACTCCTATAATATAGCTATAAAGTAGTAAAATAACTATAAAGTTTAATTATAATAGACTTTATTATAAAGCTATTACTATCTAAAGAACTTATAACTAGAATCTTTTATAATAGTATTATAGTAATAGTAAATAGATTTATAAAATTCTTATATTACCTACCTTATAGAGAAGATATAAATATAAAAGAACTTATATATATTTTTTATAAAAATATTATTAGTATATATAGATTACCTAAGGAAATTCTTTTAGATAAAGGACTGATATTTATAGCTAAGTTTTAGTAGGTACTTATAGTACTATTAAGACTTAACTATAGGCTTATAATAGCCTTTAGACCTTAAGTAGATAGATAAATAGAATATATAAACTAGGTAATTAAATAATATCTATAGTATTATATTAATTATAAGTAAGATAATTAGGTTAAAAAGCTACTATATGCCTAACTTACCTATAATACTATATATAATAAGAATATAAAGCTTATACTAGTTTATACTAACTTTAGATTTATACTAAAAGTATATTAAGATATATAATAACCTAAATTAATTAACTTAATAATAATACTTAAAAGTAATAAGTTAAAGAATCTATATAATAAACTTTAAATAGAACTTACATTTATTAGAAAATAGATATAATAATACTATAACCTTAAAAGAGTAAAAGGACCTACCTTTTTAGAAAGAGATATAGTTTACCTATTTACTAAAAATATTACTATAAAATATCTAAATTATAAGCTTGACTTTAAGTATATTAGACCTTATAAGGTTATTAGAAAAGTCTTAAGGAATAACTATAAACTAGACCTATTACTAAAGGTTAGGCTTTATCTAGTCTTTTATATTTTACTTTTTAAATTAGTAAAAAGAATAATATAAGTTAAAATAAATAATAAACTTATAGAAGTTAAAAGACTAGAATCTTATAAAATAAAGGGAATAAAAGAAATAAGGATAATTAATAAGAAAATAGAATACCTTATTAAATAGAAAAACTACTTAAAAAGTAAAAATATATAAGAATTACTAAAATACCTTATTAATACCTAATAACTCTTAAAGAATTTTTACTAATAATAGAAAGAAAAAAGACCTTACTTTAGTTAATAATATTTATAGCCTTAGCTAGCTAAGCCTTTACTATAGTAAAAGACTCTATATTCTCTATTAACTCTAGATTATCTAAAGTCTTTATATTCTAATAAAGTATATTAAAACTATACTTATTTAACTATTATTTTTAATAATAAAGATATATTAAATAACTTAAATACTTATTTACTTACTATTATAATTATAATAATTTATTTTTAACTATATTTTCTTTATACTTAAGGTAATATTTCTTAATAATAAAGTAATTAGCTATTAAAGTTAATAAGTAGAATTAAAAATACTAATATTATTAACCTTTTAGATTAAAAATACCTTTACTATTATATTTATAACTATAATAGGTATATTAAGAATAGTATTTATAATTAGGTAAAGCCTAGTACTTTAGCCTCTATAGTTTATAATAACTATAAGGTATAATAAAAAAACTAATATTTTTAATTAAAATAGCTTATATATAATAATTATAAATAACTTAAGATTCTAATATCTTATTAAAAATAGAAGTAATATTTATAAGTCTANTATTTATAACTATAATAGGTATATTAAGAATAGTATTTATAATTAGGTAAAGCCTAGTACTTTAGCCTCTATAGTTTATAATAACTATAAGGTATAATAAAAAAACTAATATTTTTAATTAAAATAGCTTATATATAATAATTATAAATAACTTAAGATTCTAATATCTTATTAAAAATAGAAGTAATATTTATAAGTCTAAGATTAAATATACTAGGGTTATATAAAAGATAAGAGGATAAGTAGGTCTTAAAGATAAGACTAAAGAAAGGGAGGAGATTATATTATAACCTAATAGGATATAGTACTTATATTATATATACCTTACTAACTTTAACTAATTAGCAATAACTTATACTATACCTTTTAAAATAGACTATAAGCTACCTTATTTAGCTTATAATAGGCTTATAATTTGACTTATAACTTACTATAAGTATAGCTTATAGACCTATAAGCTACTTTAATATATATATATACTTTTTTAATAAGTAAGTAGGACTTAGCTTACTAGCTATTAATAAGACTTCTTTATCTTAATAAGCCTAATATATACTATTAACTATTAAGAGATGTAATAACTAACTATTTAGCCTATATGCCTTATATATCTGTAAATATAAACCTAGTATAGACTAGTTTACCTGTTTAGAAACCCTAACTGTTATATAAAAGTTAAAGATATATATTATTAAAAATAAAAAAGATTTTTATTTAATATATTATAAGTTATATAATATATAGCTAGGTAAATATATAATATATATATTACTTATTTAAGTAATATTACTAAACTAAAGGCAGTAATAATATATTTATAATTACTTTTTAAATTATCTATTTTTTAATTTAATAACTTAAATAGTATTTTTTTAAGAAATTAAAATAACTTTTATAAAAAATCTACTATAAGCTATTATTTAAGTAATAGTCTTATAATTAAAAAAAGAAAATTAATATTAAATTAATAAATAACTTATATAAAAATCTAGTTTAAAGTAATACTAAAATACTATTTTAAAACTATATAGCTATTATTATTTTAAAAGTTTTATTTATATATTAATATAACTTAAAGTATAATTATAACTTTATTAATATAATTATTAATATTTAATATTTAATAAAATTAATATTAATAAAAGATTCTTTTTATTAAAGCTATTATTTTAAAGATTTAAAGTATTTATAATATTAAGCTAACCTTTTGTAATTAAAAAATTAAAGTTTTTTATATACTTTTAAAGCTAATTAAAGAATTATTATTTAAGTTTTTATAATATTAGCTTTATATTATAATAATTAGTTAATTATTATAATATTAATATTTAAGTAATAAGCTAGAAATATTCTTTATAGTTAAGACTTATAACTAAAAGCTTATTCTAGTAAAGAGAACCTAGACTCTAGAAGCAACTCACTATCAGACTCAACGATCTCGTCTATGGATACGTTTAAAGCTGAAGAGAGAGCCAGAGAACAGGATAAATGCAGGGCAGAAAGAGCAAAATATCTGATAGATGAGCAACATGTAGATCCTCAGATACTTAAAAATATCGAGCTCAAGTAGGAATCATAGTTAAGATGCAATATATGTTATTAGGCTTATCAGCAATCAAGATACAGTACAAGCTACTTATTAGTCTGAAGATGGCCCTTGTTCATTGCGCAAAAGACTGTCAAAAGCTATAGTATTGTGATAGACCGCTTCAACTTAGTCGTTAGGGGGGATAGCCGGTCAAAAGAAAGCCTAGTAGATCTAGCGACGAGCCTTGCCTCGGATCCTGATACACTTTGCTAGGTGATGGAGATACTAAGAGCCTTCTATCGGGTCTCTTTGTAAGTCGCACGCCAAATAAGTTTGAGCTGATTCGAGCTCCCAGCCACAAGTCTGAACTGAAATTAACACATCAAGCTCACAATCTAGAGCAGAAACCTTTTACCTCCAGCCATCTTTCTACGTATCTACTCGTCAACCGATGCTATTTATAAAACAACAGACAGTCCAAAGTATGAAAGCACGAATTCAAGCTTACACCTAGGTGTCTTGCAGGTGCCAGTTCTCGAGGTTGCTCAGTTTTCCTGTCATCCCAATTGTTGTTTACATGACTAAATCGGAGACGTAGACCACCACTTATTGCGTGACACGATATCCTAGGTATTATCATCTTCTGTATCACCAGTCTCGTTGCCGCTTTCGAACTCTCCATATTCAGTGAAAAAGTCCTGGCCGGTTATTATGACCTCTTGTATGAGCTGTTTCCATGAAACTTGCTTGCCTGGTCTAGGGTCACTCAGCCATGGCCATTTGTCGACGAGAAGGTCCAGGATCTCGACTAAGATGCAGAATGGCTGCACAGTTTGATCAGCTCAATCACCATAAATAGTGACACTGAGACCAGATACTCAGTCTGTCAAGTAGCTACTTACTTCTGTATCAAATGGTTTATCAGATTCAATTGGTTGCGGGAAGCCATCATCACTGATGGTCAGCAACTCAGGAATGGGTACCGGAGTTATCGCTTGTGCTTCATCGTGGAACTGGCCATTTTGGAGTAAATCGTAGACATTTCGGTAGATCATGTACGATAGATCATTCACGCCATCATTCAACGCCGTGATAAAGACTTCGACATCCTCCTGCACTTGAGAATGTGGATAGTGGGCATTGATCTGCGCTCTGATGTCAAATATCGGTTTGACTACAACAGAGAACATTTGGCGCAGTTTGACGCCGCAACGATAGCAATCTCCAAAGGTTTACTGTGTTGTCACTTTTGAGGCCGTGAGTATTCAGCCACTGAATCTTCTTCTCAATGTGATAGGTTGGCCATTCTGTCGGTGGATCTGCAACAGGAAATGTTGGTTTTGGTTTTGGTCCTCGGGTTGCGATCGTCGTTTGAGTGGGAATGGTAGGCTGAACAGGAGCGGCAGACTCAGTAGTAACTTGCTCTGCCATGGTCTCTGGCGATTGAGGGCAGCAATAGAGAGATAACAAGGCAGTGATTGACAACTGATGAGGTTCATGGAGTAGGTATACTCCGTAAAACAACAAACCGCCTGGAGACAGCCTGTAGATCAGGTAGATACGCGGTGGCGGTATTTAGCTTTAATAAGAGCACAAGTTAGTTTGACTCAGCTGAACGTCTGGGATTCATGTCGCTTGTCGATTTCCACCGATTGCTAGATGTCGGTGAAGCTTGCGTGCATGCCTCCCTTCACCCATTGCGGGGTAGGATTGTCTCAAAACCCCCGCTTCACTGAGCCATACAGGCACTTTGTGGCTTTTCAAGCTGAGCTGATTGCAAAGAGATTTTGATGATCACTGCAGCCCTGATTTATTAATAACTTGAAGTGGCGCACATCCTCAACGAGGACCGGAGCTTCTTGTCCTAGCCAACAATATCGATCAATATCGTTCACACAAAATGAAAGAAATATGAAGCTTACTCTCATCTTGTCTCACATAGCCTCCGAAATATACCTACAGTCGCAGACCCGTCTGTGAAGGATCCCAATGCGTGCGCGCTGCCGTCAAAAACTGGAGACCGTCTGAAATTATGTGGCAAAGTGTCTAAACCAGCGGGAGTGCAAAGTATCGTTGTTTTGGTATGAACTATTTATAATTAGGCATAAGTACTATATGTAATACTTAAGAGAATTTCTATCATCTGCCTCATCCTACAATAACTAAGAACGTTTAAAAAAGTAGCTTGTTAATCGACCGGAAGCACAAGTTGCTGATGCGAATAAAGGACTTATCTAATTGGTAGGGATATATTTACCCCCAGTCTTTAGAGTTTCGCGTGACAGCTTCTAGCTTGCGTGTTCTGTACCGAGCTGCCTCATTAGATCAATTGTGCAAGGAATATTTCTTTATCTCGGTGTTAGAAGTGGTGACGTGTTCCCGTATCGGCGCGGGGAAACCTCCGATAGGCTTCGGCTACATAAACCGTTGCGCTAAGTGCATAAATTGCTCAGTCAAGGGTCCTCGAGAGGGGCCTCATGAATATATGATCCACAGACCCCTCATTTATCGTTAGCACAAGAACTTCGACGTCTCCCTCTTTGTTTATTTGAACGTAATACAGTAACGAAATTACTTATTATGGCTGATAACTCTCCGCAAGACCCTGCCGCTACGGCAACCACTCCTCCAGAAGGCCACTTGGAAGTTGATGTGAGTTGCTGATCCTTCACTACGACCGTCATGCCATCTTGCATGCTAACCAGTCTCATCAGGATAACTTGGATGCCAATGATTCGCTTTATCAATCTACGTTAGTCAGCTGCTCTTGATTATTTGTTTCCGACTTAATGACACGGATGGCAGGATCGGAGGTTCGAGCTTTTTATCGTCCGTGAATGCAAGCATATACAATTATAGGTGAGATATACGCATAAGAATGATTGTTGGTAACCATGACTGACTCATGTTTCACAGATACGAAGTGAGTCATACTGACCATAACCCGGCATATTATTAACGGCAGATAGAATGGACGTCGGTATCATGCATTCCGAGAAGGCACTTATCCCGTGGTATGTACCGGAGCGCCACTTCTTGACACCTTTACTCAGTCATATCTTAGCCCAACGACGAAGATGAGCAAGAGCGTATGGACCTCGTTCATCACTTATACAGTATCCTTCTCGACGGAAAGCTCCACCTTGCCCCAATTAATGACAATCCTCAACGTGTACTCGACCTCGGCACAGGCACTGGTATCTGGGCGATAGATTTCGCCGAGTGAGTGAGATTGAAAACAAGAGCATCTGGGTATTAGCCCGCTAATATGCTTGGCGGCAGTGAGCATCCCTCGGCAGAGGTTATAGGAAACGATCTCAGTCCCATCCAACCAGAATGGTAAGATAGAACCTGCCAAGCAGCGTATTATTGTGCCAACAACTTAGGAACCCGCCGAACTGCACCTTTGAAGTAGATGACTATGAGGACGAGTGGCTCTACCGCACAGAATTCGACTTTATCCACGCCCGCGAGTTGGAAGCATGTGTAGGTGACGAGGATCTCATGCTACAGCGAGCTTTCCGGCATATACGTTCAAACGGCTATGTCGAACTACAGGGCGTAGACGCGCGTTTTGAGTCTGATGACGGAACGCTCGATAAGGCGCCTAATGCCAAGTCGTGGATGAAGCACCTCATCGAAGCTTGTGCCAAGTTTGGCAAGCCTGTTGACTGTGCGGATAAATGGAAGGATAGGTTGATCAAGGCAGGGTTTGTGGATGTTCNTTTTCGGCATAATTTTCCTAATGCCAAGTCGTGGATGAAGCACCTCATCGAAGCTTGTGCCAAGTTTGGCAAGCCTGTTGACTGTGCGGATAAATGGAAGGATAGGTTGATCAAGGCAGGGTTTGTGGATGTTCAGCAAGAAGTCCGAAAGGTATGTAACTTCTCAGTTGGGAGTTGTCCTGTTTTGCTGAATATTGGACATAGTTGCCTATCGGACCTTGGCCGAAGGACCCAAAGCTTAAGGAACTTGGTCGGTATCAGGCTATTCAAGAGTCAAAGGTCATCGACTCCTATACGCCGAAATTGTTTGAGTACGCGCTTGGTTGGAGTGCTGATGAGATTCAGGTGTTGATGGCAAAGGTTAAGAATGAGCTACGAGACCCGGCTGTTCACCTGTATCTCCCTGTCTATTTTGTTTGGGGTAGGAAACCTTAGTTGAGCTAACTGCAGGAGAACTTGTGAGCTACAGCCAAGTGAGAGAAAATGGGCTGTTCTGCATTACGTTGCAAGGCTCTGACCTCGAGGCCTTTCCCATCTACAAATAGCGAACACTTATTCATGATTTGTTCTGTTTCCCAGTCTCATGAACATTTACCTAGATTCTCTAGTCTTCCATAGACATTATCTAGCCCGAGTCACTTGCAAGCCACTCCAATCTGAAGTCTACCAGCCGCACCACGGTCAGTGCCAAGCTTGCAAGCCGCTTTCTGACCAGAATCTTACGCCGCAACTAGGGCATTCATACTGCTGCTCAGGTGTTGCTTTTCTTCCGCAGAGGTAAGGAATAAGATCTGCTGCCAAATCTGGGGTCGTTCTGAGGAGTTCTTCAAAGCTATCCTGACCAATGAGGTACGTAATGTTCTTACTGGCAGCCTCCAAGACTATGTCACGAAGCCCCCTGTTTTCGGCCCTGTTTTGTTGTCTAAGAGTACCTTGCAAGGAATAGTTTGGAACCAAGTTGCAAGCTTTTATTGTCCCTTTATGATCCGGAAATCTCATTACCTATTCTTTAAAGCAAAAGCATCATGGTGCCACTTCCTTTCCCAGTGTGTCTAGTTCCTCCTTAATGAACTCGGCAGCATTCATCATCTCTGTGCTGCCATATACAACCCTCTTCTTAGCCCTGTCGCCCCCTGTTCGACTCACCCACTCCTGCAAGTTACCATATTCATCAATGCTACCGCCACCAACTGTGAAAACGACAGCTTCACTGAATCCTTGTCTTCTTTGAC
>WEYU01000013.1:0-20408 GCA_011036685.1 Fusarium cf. nygamai | reverse complement strand
TGAAGATAAGGTGCCGGGTTATCCGTGTTACAAAGAACGAAAATAACTGATTCCGGGATATGCAAGAAGCAGGCGTTGGCAATGATCATGACAAGAACCAAACGGATTTTCATCTGGTTGTAAACCATGAGATGTAGGCGCGACCATAGGACCACAGACTGTCCGGTCACCATAAAACACCAGCCAACGATTGTTAGGGGCAAGATAGGAGGATTTGCTGCAAGTTCGTAGTAGCGTAACAGGAAAGCGGTAGCGTGAGTCGGAATCCCAATGGCAGCGACCACCATACTCCAGAAGTAACGTCCCTTCCGTTTCTTGAACGTCGAAAAGATTAGGATGAAAATCTCGATGGTGTTGTAAAAGGCAATTGCATAGAACGCAGCCATCAACGTAGCCTTCGGTATCGAAAGCGGCGGGGGCCCCGTCTCGCCCGCCATGGGCTGTCGCACTCAGGAGCCTCCTGTTGCGGATGTTGAAAGCTTGGGTATCGCAGGTTGGGAGAGGGGGGGGAGGGGGCACAATTGTCCGCAATATTGAGCGGCCTTGAACAAGAAGCTTGGTCAACCCAACCACATATAGTAAGGAATGAGATATGCCATACAAGCTTCAAAAGGGTATTGTCAAGAGGGTAGGAAATGTAGTTGTAAAATGGCTCCTTTTGTTTGCAGGTAGGTTTTTATCGTTGAAGAATCTCCGATAAAATCGAAAAATGAATCAAGTTTTCAGCAAAGTTGGGCGGCGTCTGTTGACTTGTCACTCATCTCACGAAGCGGCACTTGCCGCGAGATAGTGCGTGTCAGAAAGTAGTGCAATTCAAAGGGGGTGGCGTACGTTAGTGTATTCAGCCTTGCTGCGGTTGATTGGCCTACTAGTGCTACAGTGACATTGATGATTCGTTAGAGGTGTGGATGGATGCCTTAGAATTAGGGCAGAAAGTGCTTCGGGCCATACCAAGGCTTAATCACCCACTCTATTTCTGCAACTTAATAAATGTGTATGGCATTTAGATATCTAGAGTATGTTATGGAGGGACCCTTAGGACTAGTAGCACCAAGGTGATTAGCAATATGTGGCAACCCACATTTAGGACTTCTCCTTCCTACTCATGCATAGAAAGAACACTNATCCCCTTTCTAGAAAATCCCTTAGCTAAGGTATTTTATTATAACCCTTATAGTTATATTATATAACTCTTATAATTTCTACTATTAAAGAAATTAAATTAATAGTATTTTTTTTGGCTTTTAATTATACAAAATAGCCTTTACCTTTTAACTTTTTTATTAAAAGATTAAATTATATAACCTCTATTTAAGCTATTATATTAATAATTATATATTAATATAATAACGTGGTTGATAAGCGAGCGACGCAGACAAGCGAGCGACGCACTATACTGTACAGCTAGAAATAGCCTACCCTATAAGACCTAACTNAGTATAAATATAAAATAAGGTTTATAGCTATAAGGAATTTTTTTAAAAATCTAAAAATATTTCTATAGCTTAATTTAAGACTTATATATAAGCTATTAGAATTATAACTATTTTAGGCTTAGACTGAGCTTTTTATAAGCTTTTAAAATCTGGATTTTATAGTATATAGTACAGTGCGACGCTCGCTTATCTGCGACGCTCGCTTATCAACCACGTTATGCTTACTTTTATTCTTACTTAGCAAGAGTGTTTTTTACTTTTTATCTAAGAACCCTTATTACTACACTAGTTTAGTCCGCTCTTATAAATTATTATTACTCCATTACTTTAATTACTTTCTTTAAACCCTGCCTATAAACTTTCAGATGCTATATACCCTCCCTACAGCGCCTCCTTGCCATAACCGCCATTATTATCTCCACACCTAGCCCTTTTTCATTTTTAAAATAGTAAGAAATATTTACCTAGCTTCCTCTATATTACATAAGACTTACTAGTATAATACTTAGGACAACACACTCAAAACAGGAGAGGTCCACCTACCATAGTCTAATTTAGATAGGGAGAAGATATACCTGTTATTTACGCTAGTTTAATTAGGTTAACCCCCTATTATAATCCTGTTGGAAGTTTATAATAGTCAGCAGGATAGAGTAGATAAATTATAACCTAATTATACAGTAAATATAAAGTTAAATAGAAGTGCTGAAAGTTAAAACTTAAATATTGCGGAGAAAAACTATAACTTAATTATACAGCAGATACTAAATTAAAGAGAAATACTAAAAGCTTAAACTACATTCTAAAGCAGATAAATTATAACCTAATTGTCTTGTATATTAGGGCAATATTATATTAATAGTTAATGCCACAGGCTTCAGCCACTGTATCATACACTTGTCAATTAAAGCAGCATAGCTGATATTAGTAGCTCTAAAATTTTCATAGACCGACCGGGATAATAATTTTAACTCTACTCATTGGCCCTTAAAGTACTATCTCAGCCAGCCACAAGCTAACAGGCTTTAATCTAGGCTAATGATAAAATCTATTCCCTAGATAATAATCAGAACAAGCAAGGCATAATCGCCTAAGGTTACCTATATTAAGCTATTTAAGTTTCTTAAGTTATAAAGGCCAGCTTATTTAGTATTAGGAAGTTAAGTATAATAACCCTAATAAGCTTAGCAAGCTTAATAAACCTACTAGGTAACCTTATTTAAATTACTTATTTTAAACCTATTTTCTCTATTATAGACCTCTATAGACCTATCTACTTCACTAAGCTTCTTAGTATAAATGATAATAAAGAAATCCCCCCTAACAAGAGTATCTACTATATAATTAAGGAAAACCTACGAAATAGGTCACTTACTATACCTCTAGCACTAACTATAACTAACAAACCTTTTAGTCTTACTATAATTACTAGGAAGTTCTAGAGGCCTAATCGCAAACTAAAGATCAGTTTTAAAGGAGGTACTAAATAGTAAAAGGTTAGTTAAACTAGGCTATAGGATCTAAAGTATTAAATCACTTACTAAAATCTAGGAATAAGTTAAAAAGCATGCTCTAGAGTAGTGCAAATATATTAATATTAAGTTCAAGTTTATTAACTTAAGAGAGGTAGATATTCTTATTACCTTTAATCCTGGCTTAGGGTCTTAGTCTTACCTAGGAACAGACTACTCTTAGTAAAGCTCCTAGAACCGGCCATCTATAAATCTAGGTTAGATTAATAACACTAGGTTAGATAATAATATCTATTCTATCATTCTTCATAAATTTAATTATATACTTAGAGCCATCTATAAGTATAAGAGTCTATATACTTAGATTCCATAGAATAAGTAGAAGGTCTATAAGGACCTTAGCAGACCTCCTAACTTTTAAGATAAGAATACAGTTAACTGGAATATATTTACTCTCTACATATTACAGGATATACAGGCTACTACATTTAACCCTAATAGCATTATACTATATTACTTCCCTACTAGCTAGATTATAAATAGCAGAGGCACTAAATATAACACTATCTTATCTCCTACTGATAAGGGGTACGCCAAGTTTTATTATCTACCTAACACTTTTAATACTAAACTATTCAGCACCTTTAAGCTTTATCCATAGGACAGGCCACAGTAGGAAAACTATAAATAGATCCATTTTAAAAAGAAATATAATTATAAGCTAGAAATTCCAGTTAATATCATATCTATTAACATTAGCCATAAAACCGACATCTATATTAAAGCTAGCGCTATAGAGCTAACAACTAAAGGGTTTAAAGCATCCTTATACAGTTAGAGCGACACTAAGCTCTANCTTTATCCATAGGACAGGCCACAGTAGGAAAACTATAAATAGATCCATTTTAAAAAGAAATATAATTATAAGCTAGAAATTCCAGTTAATATCATATCTATTAACATTAGCCATAAAACCGACATCTATATTAAAGCTAGCGCTATAGAGCTAACAACTAAAGGGTTTAAAGCATCCTTATACAGTTAGAGCGACACTAAGCTCTATTTAGCCTCTATAACGTTCCTAGGGAAGAGCATACGCTTTAGCTATATATAGATAGGCGTCTATAGCACTAAAGAAAATGGTCTAGGGCATTAGTTGTAGCTAAAGTACTTAAAGCATATTATCTTTAATAAGCCGTTTAATACCTCTCCTAAAGTTATTACCTAGTTATAAGCTCTTTATATAGATAAGGACAAAAACTAGTATATTAGAGTATACCTAACCAACATCAATAAGGCAGGCTTTACTATCCACGCTAACTTATAGGGCGATTCAATCCTATATAACACTAGCGTCACTTAGCTAGCTTACCCTACTAACTAGCCTGGAGTCACTAGTAGTAAGTTTAACACCTAGGATATATATCCCTAGAATAATCTACAGGCCAAGAATTTAGGTATTTTTCACTTCCCTATCACATTTTCAGAGACGCCTAAGGTCATTATAGCTCTTAATATACTTAACTATAACTATAGTAGGAATTTACGTCTATATCTAAGCATATCTACAGTCATAAATATAGGTATTACCTAGCACCTTCAGAGTTAGTAGGACTCTATTATATATAGGTCTAGTACCTTATTCTTCGCCTAGACTTAATTATTCTCAGTTTTTAATAGGAAAATATAGCACTTATAAGGTTTAAAGTAATCTTAATATAGCAGATTAAATATTTAAAATATATATAACCTAATTAATAAGTAAGCGAGTAATACATATAAGTAAGCAATACACCTATATTACCTATATTCTAAATTCGCCATATAATATATATATGTAATAGGAAAGTACACTAAAGCCAACTAGCAAGTATACTATACAGCTCTAAGTTATTACTAGGGAAAAAGCATACTAACAATGACCACTTTATCTAATCTTATTATATACTCTATTTACTAAGTTATACCCTTCCTACTAACTCTAGTTTTACTATTTTAAAGTTCTACTTTTAATTAGGCTATAGAAATAGTCTTTTACTGCCTCCCAGACATAATTAAATATCTTACTAGCTCGATTATTACCCGTTAGCTCGAGCCGGGGGGGGGGGGGGNCACTAAGCAAGCTTAGTTAGGCACAAAAGTCCGGGACAGTCACAAAAGGGTGGGACAACCCTGCTCTGCCGGCTATCGTAAATTCCCTCGATTTTATATATAAAATCAACAGAAATCTAGACGCCAGTTAGCCAAAAAAGGAGTATTATTATCTAAATGCATTATGCCTTTAAATGTAAATATTAAAGCAACTTAAGCAGTCATTTCTTCACGCTAATGACTCTAAAAGGGCCTCTCTTATAATGCTTCTAAATTAATGAAGAAGCCTCTTTTAATATACGATACTAAGCGGCAGTATAAGGGCTCTAATAAGTCATCTATTACGCGTATTATCAAGCAGCTTAAAGCGGCTAAAACAGCGGATTTTAGCCTAGTTCCCGAGCTAAATAATAGTTAGCCGCGACTCCTAGTACTACAGTCCTAAATTAACTCTAGTAAAGTTAATTTTATTAACCTACTTTAAACCTAGTAGGGTTAATTATTACCAGGGTATAAAGTTGATTTAATATTGTTCTATATATAGGAATAGTATTACTAATTAGAATAGGGGTTTATCTAGAGCGCGACGTGTCCTTTTGCGTAAGGTGCTATAGGGAGGCTAAATCTTACTACTAGATAGTCTTGTTATTGATTGAAATATAACTGTTATTTATATCTTACTATTAAGCCACAGTCACTATAACGATTAATATGACGGCTGCGAGCTTGCGATCTGAACCATGCAGTGTAATTTATCCTTATGTTGTTCTCTCTATATACTGCCTTCTTGTGTGCCAGGCTTGTGAGTTTGCCTCTGTAGCCGATGAGGTTGCTACATACTTGAGAACATAATATTGCGATATATAGCTAGACTGTTAATAGGAGCTGGTAGAGAAGATAAAACAGATCCTAAATATTCTCTATAGTTAGGATAACCTATATCGCTATTTATAGTACTTAATAGATATAATTTAACCTATCCTATATCTTACGCTACTAAAACTAGATAGTTTAAAGTGTTATACTTATAGCCATATTATTTGCCGCATCTAAAAGATATAAAAACATTATACTAAAAAGCATCAATAGATCAACCCATAAGGCAGGGGAAGACCAGCACTGAATTACCCTATATCCGCTTACGAGCTACTATAGGAGGAATATGTCATATATTAACGATTTTTTCCTTCTTAAGAAGGCAGTAAATGGTTCCAAGTCAACATATAGACAAAAGGACAGGCAGGCAGGTCAGAAGTAAAGTCAAGCACTAAGAAGCCGTAAGAAACACCCTATATTCTTATATCTAAGGCATCCACCCATCTATAACAAGTCTTAGACCAGGAATCTAGATATCGGGAAGCTTTAGGTTAACCCTAAACAACTATTAATGACACGGGAACCGACATATTTGCCGCTATAAGCTTGTGGCTAGATAGAATATAATAGGCTTCTATCTACTGAGGGTCCTAACGAGATATCCTGTGAGTGTTGATTAGACTACTAGATCGCCACTCTCTTAACACAGACTACACCTTAGGGCAGGGTAATCTAGAAGGCGCGCCGAACCTTGTAAGCCCACGAGAGGATAAATAGAAGATCTTATGCATTATGAGAGCACTTAACTTAGTAATAGACTATTATAAAGAAATGATTTGCTATACTAGTTATAATCTTCTTTACTAGCTACTCAGTTCAAGGCTATAGAGCCGCCGAGAGGTCGCTTTTAACCTTATAGTAGAGAAAAATAGTGAGATTAGATATAGAAGGACTCAGAAGCAATTCTTAGCTTTTATCCTGCGAACCTACCGAATGCCGGGAGACCTTTAATAAGGCATAATAGATATAAAGATAAAGCCCGAGATCTCTACATAGATAGATCACATATAGGAGCACACAGCTTGGAAGTATCTTAACGCGTTAAAGGGAACTTGGCCGGTTATGGAAGGACAGAGAGCCCCCCTGGTTAGAACACGCTGCGGCCCTATGGACAGCCAATCCATTAATATCCCTCTTAACACAAGGACTTCTTAGGGATTAGATAGGAAAGAAAGTGACGAGGATAATGAGATAGATGATAAGAACGTTAAAGCCTGGGAATTTAAGGACAATAATAACAACAAAGACGCCGAGAGCGACTATAATGATTCTGGATATTATGACGATATTGAGGGGAACACAGCTAGAACCCATCAAGATATATTCTTAAGGGTATCAGGGGACTCTACTGTATCTACATTTAGACAATTCCTTGAACTCTTGTTCTAACTATATATGATGCTCAGTACTAAACCTTTTCTCAACGGGTAACCAAGTTCTACGCTGCTTATATACTTTAGCGGTATACTTGGATTTTCCGCTGATTGCTAGAGATTCTAGCTAGCTTGACAGTACTATATAAAACTCTTAGCAATGATCTATATATAGCGCATATTATTCCTAGAGCAAGCACTGCCTTTACGTAGATATTAATCTATAGGCATTCCTCAACGGCAGGATGCTAGGGCTCTTAAGTGTCTTAACAAAATCCAAGCCAAGTATATAATTCTAGGCTCATAATATCCTTTAGTAGAGCTAATTAGCCTACGAGATTTTAGATATAATATTATACGTAATGAACCACCCTCTATACTTTTCTACTGGAGTAACGATAGTAAGACAGTGTCTTATATAAGTGTTTAAGTAATAATAAGCGAGTTCTATAAACTACTAGACTATTTTATTATATAGGTAGAAGTACTATGCGATTGATTGCTATTTAGGATCTAGCTAAGTATTGACTTATTAAGAGTTAAAGATAATATCTCTAGTTTAAAAAGTGGTTATAGCTTTATTAAGTACCCTGAGAACTGTCTAGAGTTAGCCTACTTGGAATTACTAGTCTATACTTATACCGCAGGTAGAACCGGATTAGCTTAAAATGGCGGTTAGAGGTGGCATGCTATTACAGAATATCTGAAACTGGTTAGCAAGATGGAAGAATAGCTTGCCGGCGGCCTTTATACTGTATATGGCCAGATATTACGAATTAGGGAGCTTCTTAGCCTTAAGATTAAGAACGGTCCGAGTATAAGCTATGGGATATACGCATGGAGGGACTATATGGTATACCTAATTTACCATTATAAAGCAAAGTGAATGATGAACCGCGAATTCTATATGGTCTGATTCCTCCCGGTTAGACTGGGTTACATTCTGTTTAAGTATTTAGTCTATATTTAACGTATAGCTAATCTACTACGCCGTAAGTAGCTCAGTAATAATAGGGACGCCTAACAGTGCTTACAGACACGCTTACTATTCTAAACTAACGGGAGATCTTGGCCCACCTACTTAAGAATTACTAGCAGAAACGTATTACATTTCCTGTTTTTGACTAATTATTATCTAGCATTTTAGCCCTATATTTCCTAGATAGAAACGCACTGCGTTTCTTAGACCGCACTTATGAAATTAGAAAACCTAAAACACGAAACGCGTCGCGTTTCTGTCGGCTAACCCTTGTCAAGTTATTGAACTTAATTACTCCAGACCCAAACAACAGTATAATTTTACTATTACTTACTAGATCTAATAAACCTATCGCCTTCATAAAATGCCTAATTAATATTCTCCGTTTTATCCTATATTATTACTTTTCTAAGCTTAGTCATAATAGGACCCTTACTAGTTTAGGAGTAAAGTACTTATCCCATTTTATCCCTAATAAAGTACAGAAGCTTAAGACACTTAGCCTTTATTACAATTCGCCAGAACAAGCTATTATATATATTAATTACAATTTTACTTTAAGTCCTAGACACATATTAGAGTATCCCGGCAAAAAGCATAGCATTACTAGATCTACTTGGTATAGCCTTAAGCCCCTCCTATCCTTACTAAACCTCCCAGATCTAAACACTTTAGCCCCTAAACCTCACAGATCATAATATTACCTATACCTTTCTATATAAAAAGGCCTATCTTATAAGCACTACAGTCTCCACTCTACTAGTAGGAAGGTTCTAGAGGATCACCTTAGGGCCAAATACTGTAATAAGTTAAAACTTATAGCTAAAAAGAAAAGCTAATAGTACTAGCTTTAAGACTATATTTAATAAGAAGTTTTATTCTAGAGCTAGATAGTAAATAATACTTGAAGGTTATGGCTTATTAGTATTGATAATAACGTTAATAGTAGGTCTATACCTAGTAATATTCTTCTATAAGCCAGTCCTAATCCTATCAAGCTCCTTACTTAAAAGCTATTTACCGAGGAGTATATTTAGTTAGAAAACTAGTAGAGTAGAGGTTAAAGGTCACGTATTTAAGAGACGCCAGCTTCTTCCGCCTTATAGACTAACTAGCTGCAGCATATAGGCTAGGAAACTATATTTAGAAAAGTGCATTATAATATTCTAGTTCACCTTATAGTACTACCTCACTGCACAGATAACCGACCCTTACCTCTTAGTGTTATTAAAGGAGAAGCTATTATTAGTCTGGCATATAATAAGCGAAGGTTATTATTTATAGTAAACACGCTTAATTATCTTCNTTATAATATTCTAGTTCACCTTATAGTACTACCTCACTGCACAGATAACCGACCCTTACCTCTTAGTGTTATTAAAGGAGAAGCTATTATTAGTCTGGCATATAATAAGCGAAGGTTATTATTTATAGTAAACACGCTTAATTATCTTCTAGATTAATACAGTAAGACAGTCTAGGCAATAGATATATATTTAAGAAGGTAGCTTCATAGCAGGTATCTAGACCGCCCTTATAAAATGCCCTTTAAATTAGTTATAAGGCTATCTTCTAAGAAGGTTTATTAGAAAGAACTAAAACGCTTTATCTATTTCTAGCTCTGATTATTTTAATTATTACTAATAACTTTTTAGAAAGTTATAGGGTATAGGCTAAAAAAGTATTAGTTTAGAGCCTTACAGGAGCTTTAATTAGATAATATATAGAAGTCTGTAGAATATATTAATATAAACCCTACTACTAATAAGGATAAAGGATATAATAGGGACAAAGGGGAGTATAAGGATTAGGATAATAATAAGGATAAGGATAAGTTTCTAGATAATAATAAGATCTAAAATAATAATAAAGGTAAAGATAATAAAGGATATAATAAGATTAAAGATAAAAGTTAGGAAAGGGTAGTTATAGACACAAGTAATCTATCTAATAATAAGGTAACTTCTACTTAGTCTTTAAATAGTTAAGAAGATCACCTACTAGATCTTACGCTTAATATTTTACTACACTTTTATTACTCTACTATTACTAAGGATTATAATAGCAGTATTGCGAGCTTGACTATACTAGTGTATTTCAGTGCCGTATACAGGCTAACGACCCTAGAAGGAGATAAGTACTTAAAGCCTTACTGATTTACCCTGACTTTAGCTAAGCTTATATACTATTCTCGATTAATACTTCTTAAGGCTATACTACTGCATTTCTTATATATCCATGGAGGATTTGCGCACCCGCCACGTCATAGGCTACTGTGAAGGCTTAATGCGGCCTACCGGGAATATATATGTGATGGCACTTTATCGCCTATGGGCGAATTCTTAAGTCTATTATTATATAGTAATGCCCTTCGCCGGTCTTAAGGGTCATCCTTCTGATTCTACTGGAGCGATGATGGCGAGGTCTTGTCCTAGGATGGCAACTAACGACTATTGATAGTAGACTTCCGTGGCCTAGCTCGTGAAGTGCTACGTTTAGTTATAGCATCCTGCTCCCGTTTAATATATAACTAGGAGCCCCCTTATACCGATTTATCGCTAATTCAGGATAATCTATTAATAATAACATCAGGCTACTCTTTCATATCTAATCCTACTAATAAGCTAACAGGCACCTACCCTAAGTTATTGCTTAGAGTATATATATCCCTAATCAATGGCTTGCTCCGTGTACAGGGTAAAGACCACAGAACTTAGAATACTAAAGCCGCTCGAGCGTACTTGGAGGCCCACGATAATCATCTGAAGGGTCTTATAGTACTTTATAACCTTAACGGCGGTCAGTTTACATAAATCTTAGAGCTATTAACGCTAGAGTGTTTCAACACTGCTTCAAGAGAGCGAGGTATTGGCTTATAGGGTGCAAAGATATGCTTAATTACTAGGCACTATAAGGCTCAATTAGTAACTAATAACGAGTTTTATATTATACGCTTCTTCTCTAATCCNTGAAGGGTCTTATAGTACTTTATAACCTTAACGGCGGTCAGTTTACATAAATCTTAGAGCTATTAACGCTAGAGTGTTTCAACACTGCTTCAAGAGAGCGAGGTATTGGCTTATAGGGTGCAAAGATATGCTTAATTACTAGGCACTATAAGGCTCAATTAGTAACTAATAACGAGTTTTATATTATACGCTTCTTCTCTAATCCTGTTTCCTGACTTATATTCCAGTACCTTATCTATATATAACCAGTTATAATATCAATCTTATATAAATGCTTTTATATTAAGTATACTAACACACTTCTTTTCTTGCCGCTCTCTTAAATAGGCCTAAAATCAATACCCTAGACTATCTTAATATTTACTAAGGAGCTTTAGCGGTATTATAGTACTGCTATAGGTATCCTACCAGGTATTAGGGTCTAAATATACTGCTAAATCTTAATCGCAATTATAGAATATTATATTTATAATATTACTATATGCTTTAATAGATTTGATAATACTACTGGGATAGCTGGGCCTAAAGTGGCTTACACTTGGCAGAGCGGTTATAGGCCTATATAGCAGTATATAACTTACGGCCTTAATAGTGCGTATCTAGATCATCTTTAACCTACACTACTCCAAGCCTATGATCAAGTATCTACAAGCTAGTATACTTTCTTATAGGGATGTGATAGAAGTGGCAGACTTAGGTCTATCCCTACTAAGGCTGAGCATGCTAAGCTAAACTATAAAAGTACTTACTATAGCCTTATAATATATTATAAGCAGGCTTTTATATTAGATCTAGAAGAAACCCCCTTAATTAGTAAGAGACCGCGATTGGGACTTAATTTGTTATTTTCTGGAAATACTATGTTAGATAAAATAAGAATCTAGCCTAATAGTGAAGAATTACTGGCTCTTAGAGTCGAAGAAGTTAACTTATCTACTTATGACTCTGTGTCTAACCTATCACTTGGGGGACTAAATGAGCAGGTCGAGCCTATATACGATAATATATCGCCCATAATCGGGCCATTTGTCCACCTTGTGGAGTTAAACCTAGTTATATGCCTTGATTGTAAGATAGCTGTACTGGCTAGGTAAGTAAAGACATATCTCGTCGATCCCCTGCACTATTAGCATTTTATATTAAAAGAGTGCCAAGATATTANTAACCTATCACTTGGGGGACTAAATGAGCAGGTCGAGCCTATATACGATAATATATCGCCCATAATCGGGCCATTTGTCCACCTTGTGGAGTTAAACCTAGTTATATGCCTTGATTGTAAGATAGCTGTACTGGCTAGGTAAGTAAAGACATATCTCGTCGATCCCCTGCACTATTAGCATTTTATATTAAAAGAGTGCCAAGATATTAGTAACTAGATTCTAGAAATACTAAACATCATTAAAGATATAGATAATCTATAGAACTAGAAATTTCTATTACTAGATATAGAGCCTATATTATATCTTAAACTACTACTATATAGTAGGCTAGGCTATAACTCCTGTCCCCATATTAGGCAGGATCTTTGCTAGATATAAGAACATTACTAGAGAGATTATAGCAATATTCTAGAGGTAAATAATTTAGTAGACTTAAGTAAGCTAGGCTAATAGTCATACCTATAAAGAAATAATATTACCTACTAACATATATTTAAAACCAGTTAGAGAAGTTTATAGTTTAAGGTTGCCTGGATTAGGGATTAGAACTTAAGAGCTCTAAATCTCTATCCCTTTAGCTAAAACCACGTTCTTAACACCTGCATTTAGCGGCTTGTCAAGAAGGTGTTAGATTATAGTTTATATAATTATAGGAATATAATAATCTTGAATTTATTTAAGTTATATTAGCTTAAACTGCTAATATAGAGTAAAGAGGCTTAAAGAAAGTATTAATACTGCATAATAGGTTATAATATATAAAGGTTAAGTTAAGACTTTAATATTATTGAATTTATTTATAATAGAGTACTTTATATATAAGTCAGAACTCCGGCTTCTTTACTGCTATATATACCAGACTATAGTTATATAGAAGTAAGTAAAGGTGTATCTTTATAGTGCTCTGTATTATCTTAACAGTTAGGAGATCAAGCTTACGTAAGAGTAGGCATCTAAGTGTAATATCTTTANGTTAAGTTAAGACTTTAATATTATTGAATTTATTTATAATAGAGTACTTTATATATAAGTCAGAACTCCGGCTTCTTTACTGCTATATATACCAGACTATAGTTATATAGAAGTAAGTAAAGGTGTATCTTTATAGTGCTCTGTATTATCTTAACAGTTAGGAGATCAAGCTTACGTAAGAGTAGGCATCTAAGTGTAATATCTTTAAGAGTTAGCTAGAGGCCTACAATAATCTACTATCTAGGCCCAATAATGCCCCGCTAATCGTAGCTTTAGGTCTGCCAGGTATAAGAGGTATCCGGTATAAGTTTATCCTAGAATAAAGCATATTATCTCAGTCTAATTACCTATATATAGGTATAAACTTAAAGTAGATTTAAGAATATCTTAAGAAGGTATATAATTAGGATATAAAACTTAAAGGTAGACATTACTTAGCTACTATAATAGAAGAGGAAGGAAGTAACAGTCTATAGAGAATAAGAGTCTATTACTAATAATTATTCTCTAGTAAGCTAGGAAGTAAGCTATTTAAGGTAGTAAGAGGACTAAATCTTAAAAGGTTAGTGGCTTAAGATAATATATTATAAGCCACACTCTAGAGGGCTATTAATGCATTCTAGAGTAAAGGTAAAGATATTTAAAGTCAAGAAGTAGAGTGTATTGATAAGGAGAATGACTTTACTGCACTGAATCTATGGCTTTGTCGGCTTGGTTCTGCTATCCACTTAAAGGATTTTAGTGGGAAAAAGGACTTCTTGAGGGATCAGTTGTGCAAGTAGGGACAGGGTTGGCGGGATGGTGAATGTCTTTGTCAAATTCAAGGGCCGACCAGAAAATAACAATTAAAATCTGCCAGAAATCAACATTAGTAGATAGGTATATAAAAAGTAAAGAGAAGTATAGTCTAAGGCATAATTAAATAACTAGTAATTACTAAATCTATTTTAATCTTAATTTGTGCCTTCTATCTTATTTTCTTTCCCATATTCTATCATTAATCCAGTTTAAGACTTAGGCCTGTTAAAATGCTGCTTACTAAATAACGTTACACCCTTATTCGTGGCTCACAGCAGTGACCAATATCGTTGCGTTTAAACGCGTACGGTACCCTTATTTATCTCTTAGAGCCAATATAATAAAGAATAAACGCGTACGCTAGATTCACTTTAATATCTTAACCCGAGAGGAGACACAAAAGCACGTGAAGCTCANTTACACCCTTATTCGTGGCTCACAGCAGTGACCAATATCGTTGCGTTTAAACGCGTACGGTACCCTTATTTATCTCTTAGAGCCAATATAATAAAGAATAAACGCGTACGCTAGATTCACTTTAATATCTTAACCCGAGAGGAGACACAAAAGCACGTGAAGCTCAGGGTTAGAAGAGAATCCTGCCTAACAATCCCCCTAAATGTATTAATAATCTACAGCCAAAATAAGTTAAGTCGATTCTATAAAGAGACAGCAAGTCTACTATCTAAGATACTATACAGCAATTATTATCTTCTTAATATAACGATAAGATTGAAAAGAGTATATATAATACTATAATTCTTAGTATAGAAGTATATATCAGATGTTATACTTATTCTTCTATAGAACTACTATCTACTGCACCAGTCTTTAATAATGTCGGCATATCGGCAGTTAGTATTAAATAGACTGTCCTATCCCTATATAATAGCACGCCTTGTAATCTCATTTAATTATCTCATTATAGAAATAGCCAATCATAGGAACTAATACCTATAATAATACTCTTTTCATACTGTAATAAACAGACTATAAAAGGCAAAATCAGTAGGCATGAACTCTATCTATACGAATGTAAACATTATAAGCAGATATAGTTATAACTAAAACAAAACAAGCAAGCAAGCAGTCTAATAAAGATCCCGTTTCTACTTATATAGCCTAGCAGTATAGTCATTAACTTTATATAAATTTATTTTATATATATTACTATAGGTTATTGTGTACTATTAGTGTAAGAAAAGGCAGATAAAGCTATACAGGAATGAGACCAGTTAAGGCGATATTATACAGCAGCCCTTCAGAACAGTATTATACTTTTAGGCAATTCTCATCTACCTATCATCATAAGTAACTACCTATTGAATTTTCTATAAACCCTACTTATTAAAATAGCTAGAGAAGGAAGCTCTCTGCTTAGTATATATCTTTTTTACCTAAAATTTAATATTAGGCTAATATTTTAACTTACTAGTATATAGTAACGAAGAGCATAATAGCATTACCCTATACTAAGTAGGCAACTATCCAGTCTCTAGTATTCTCTAAAGAAACTAAACCCTATCCCCTAATCAGTCGATCATAATAATACACAAGCTACCTACAATATAAGTAAAGGAAACATCCCTATAACTAGATAATATATCTCTATATGCTATTTATAGACCTAGTTATCTTAAAAAAGACCCTACCCTATCACCATATACGTAAACACGTCTCTATATTCAACAACACTATAACCAGCAGTACCTTATAAAGGCATAATAGATCGTCAAGCAGTTCAATATTACTCAAGAACTTCTACCTATAGCCGAATTCTTAGGCCTTACTTTATATAATAACCTAGCCTTACCTATTTCTATTAATAAGGCTTAGCCTAGACCGGGCTACAGACCAGATAGCGAGCCTGGCCCTAAGTCTAGGGCTAAACTAATACTCTTCTTGTTATCTCTATATAATCTTAATACTAATATAGAAGATAGAGATAACAGTAACATATCCGAGAACTTCAGGCTTACTAATAACACCATGTCAGACCTATCAATCCTTATACAACTGTTATTAACTAGCTCTAGTTAGTATAACAGTTAATTACCTTAGTATAGAAACTCTACTTCCTCGCTAACGCTNAACTAATACTCTTCTTGTTATCTCTATATAATCTTAATACTAATATAGAAGATAGAGATAACAGTAACATATCCGAGAACTTCAGGCTTACTAATAACACCATGTCAGACCTATCAATCCTTATACAACTGTTATTAACTAGCTCTAGTTAGTATAACAGTTAATTACCTTAGTATAGAAACTCTACTTCCTCGCTAACGCTAATCCCCCTAGCCTTATTACCTTTACCTTTATCTAGTCTATCTTTAATACTGTTAGTAAGTAAAGACAAATCTATCCTTAGTAGTTATCTTTAAGCGATTATAGAATAAGATATAGCTAGTAGTCCTAATTTCCTATACCAGCAGGGTAACATATATAATCATATACTTTAAGCATTTTTTAGCTATTAATATAACTGTATATTACAGATTTATTATTATCCGACTGCTCCCGGATTAGTAGAGCTTACTAATATATATCTTAAATAGGCCCGAGTTTATACAAGCATGCTAAGCCGGATAATACCTAAACACTCTAGGAATATATTAACTATATTAGCCATTCCTTTCCTCCTTTGCTAACTATCTTTATAAAACGTGATAGTACTTATAATCCTTGTGCTTCCTTTCTATAGTAGTGAAGCTTCCTCTCTAACTAACTAGCCGAACCCTTATTATTATATAAGACATAGGCTTTACTATATTACAGCTCTGTAATAGTTATATAGTAATAGGATATTAATAGTATCTAGTTTAAGGTAAAGAGTCTATCTGCTATCTAAGCCTTTAATCACTTTTAACTCTCTTTTTTCCCTACTTATAGGAGTAATATATCTACTACTTAAGTAATATAACCTTATAGCCTAGACCTAGTATATATAAGGTATACCTCCCTTAGCAGTTTTACTACCGCTAGTATCCGCTTCTCCATTCTTCTATTTTTCCCTAATAGAGCTTAATTGTATATAAAAGCTTCTACTAATAGCCTATCCCTAGTACAGTTTAAAGACTTATATAATAGTATTATCCTTCCAGCTATCTTTAAAACTGTCCCTGACTATATATAATAGGAGATACCTAGCTTATATGACCTCCTATATGTGAAGTCTCGCGCCTACTAGGAGAAACCAGGTGCTGGCTATTAGACTGCTGAAGATAAGAGCTGAGCGTTTCGCCTATCCTATAGCATCCCCGCCAGAAATCTTACAGACTTCTAGGCATTAGTAGTAGAAAAAGCGAATATATATAGTGTACAAACAAGGAGAGGAGACACCATTCTATACTTTAGAAACCCTCGCTTACTATTCCAAGCACACAATCTAAAGAATACATTTACATCGCAGACACTTAAGGGAAGCTTGGCCCTATTTTAAGACAGTGTCCTAGCTAGACTTAATGTAAATTAGATTGACATACACTTTTGCTAGCTCAACGTAGGCATACAAGATCACATTTATCAGCTATCGTCCCTATCGCCGAACCACTATAGAGAAGAGCCTTGGACACTTCTATAGAAAAGCACCTATTATAAGTACCTCCATGACCAACTGGGTAGTATAGTTCCTGAAGCCTCNTTAAGACAGTGTCCTAGCTAGACTTAATGTAAATTAGATTGACATACACTTTTGCTAGCTCAACGTAGGCATACAAGATCACATTTATCAGCTATCGTCCCTATCGCCGAACCACTATAGAGAAGAGCCTTGGACACTTCTATAGAAAAGCACCTATTATAAGTACCTCCATGACCAACTGGGTAGTATAGTTCCTGAAGCCTCTCTAATTACTGACTAGTACCGGTTATATCTTCTTCGTAATACAGGAACATACTACACAAAGGCAAAGGCAAGTCAGGCATTAAATCCTGGGCATCTAGAGGCTAGATTACCTGGGATCATTCGGGCTAAGGCATATAACTATAGTAAAGATCTATTTAGAGTTATATTCAGCGATTACTAGCTTTTTAGTTTAGGGCTACTGCCGCTTCTGGCTTTTAACGAGGTAATATTAAAAGATCTAGCAGCTACCGATTAAAACTAACAGTATATATTCGTATTACAGCTTAATCGCTCCTATCTTATAGATGCTTAGGAAGCCAATAAGCGGTATATAAAAGCTGTCACCACTTTAAAAAGGTATTCGAATTTCGGGATCCAGAAAGAGGTCACCTTCTATCTCGATGTTATCCTCGCTATGTAGGCCGACGGCATGCTAGACCCTGACCAGAACCCTCATACTGGCCCAGTGTGCTGGAATGTTCCCTAACCGCTAGGCGGGCGGTAGTTTAGGCCAAACTACCAACCTCGGGAAAACGGCACGGGCTAATAGCGGTGCGGGGAACCCCTATCAGGTAGGGCTAGGAGGGATAACAGGGGAGGGCAAACTACTAACCCCAAACTACCAACCTTATAAACAACCAATCATAGGCCCAGAATTAACCCTAAGTCTCCACCTACCCTATTCCTTAAGGTAAATAAGAGAAATAGGAAATAAAAAAAAATAGAAAAAGAAAAAGTAAAAAGTAAAAGAAGGGAAAGATAAGAAAAGAGAGAGATAAATAATATAAAAAGGAAAGGAAAAAAAGGCTAGGAAGGACTTAGGCAGGCTAAATAGTCTATCTATCTATCCTAAGTTTCTACTCCTTCCCATCTTAAACTTAATAATAATATTCAGGAAGCCAACAATCAACTAGACTAACCAACCATGNAATATAAAAAGGAAAGGAAAAAAAGGCTAGGAAGGACTTAGGCAGGCTAAATAGTCTATCTATCTATCCTAAGTTTCTACTCCTTCCCATCTTAAACTTAATAATAATATTCAGGAAGCCAACAATCAACTAGACTAACCAACCATGGCTATAATAGCCTAATAGCACCTACTAGACCTATTACCTAGCAGCGCCAATACTAATATCTAGGTAATAAGGATAAGGAGAAGAAGAGCAGAAGGGTTAAGAGGAGGAGAGGGTAAAGGAAAGTGGCTCATATATAATAAAGAATATCAGTCACTAATCTACGCCTTCCACAGCTACACAGTCCGCATCTATAATCTAGAAGGCTACCTAAGAGACCGCCACCCAGATATCAGCCATTAAGCCTGCAGCGATCTCGTCCGCCGCCACAAGGCCCTGCTGCTAATGCTGCTAGAGGAGGAGGGACCGAAAGAGGATTTGCTGGCCCAGCACGTCCGTCTAACCCGGCCAAGCCCGTTAAAGGTCTCCCCGTCTACCAGGGCTTCATATACACCTGGCCGGGTTGCCCGGGTTACCTCACGCCAAGCTAGAAGTGCCTGCAGATATACCTAAGCAGTAAGCATAACGCTAAGGCAGACAAAAGGAAGACCCAGGAGGACCTCTAGGCTAGCGTGCATCTACAGACCTTCTTTACCGGGCCTAAGAGGGCAATTTATTACTTTTACGTTCGCGAAGTAGGAAGCGAGGAAAGAGGAAAAGGGAGTAAAAAAAGAAAGAGAAGAGGAAAAGGAGCGACAGTTACCTAGCCAGAAGACCAGATAACAATCACCCACATCACCAAAGGATAGTCATTATAGCAGGAAAAATAAGAAGAGATACAGAAGGTTATAGATAAAGGCATCTTAAGGCACAAGATAACCAACTAGCTAAAGCGGACCGGCTAATCGGCCTACTTTACTAGCAGGAACCTAGTCAATATATAGGCCTATAGTAAGATACCCGGCCAAGGTAATAAAGGTAATAATAAGGTACTATAGTATATAAATAAAGCTTTAGATTAACTCTTCTTTAACTACTATATTAGCGGACTAAAGAGCATACCCCTAATAACCTGACTGCTACTAGCCAGCCCTTATCTTCACAACGCCTACAGTTAACTGTTTAGGCTGCTATAGGAGAAGACCAGTATAGACCGGTACCTAAGCTATATGAAACGCTTTCTATACTACTGCCTTAATATGCTATCGCTAGAAGAAGAGGTCCTCCTAGCTAACTATAGCTTTCGCTTTACGCCGGCGCAAAGGGCCAACCTTGAGAAGCTCTAGGCCTAGCTGTAAGGGGAGGAAGTTAAAGAGATAGAAGGAGACGATAATGATGAGACGGAGGAGGATGAGGTCGAGGGGGGCAGGCCATTAGGCAGCCGCCGCAGCTATGATGATAATAGCCCCAGTAGCGATAAGGGCCTACAAGAGCGGATACTACAGGTCTTGGCGGGCTTCTGGACGCAGCGGCTCG